>VDFB02175481.1:0-27032 GCA_007258455.2 Sequoia sempervirens
TATTGTTAGAGAAAAGTTAGGGTTAAGAAGGGTGAAGAAGATTCAGAAGACAGTAGAACAAAGGTTAAAGAAAAGCAAGCTAGGGTTTGGTAGTGAGTTAGACATTTTCTTTTTTTATAGTTCAGCAGGAAGAGGAGGTGATGTATCTTCTTGATTTCCTTAGCATAGATGGAGATAATTTGAAGACATGGGTTTTCTGTACACTGGTGATCTTTCCAGATTTGTAAATGTTGCTTATATGTTTCATTAATAGTAGAAGCAGCTAGATTTAAACCTTCTTTATATTATGCTTTAGAATGGTATTCATTTTGGATTAATCATTTTGATTTGAAAAGCTTTCAAGGAATGAAATTTTATCTTATGTTTGTTTGAATGATGATTTACGATTCTTGTTAAAGTTTGCGTGAATGAATGAAACTTTGTATCAATTAAGTTAATTTTATTCTCTGATTCTAGTTTGAGAATTCCTTGGAAGCAACAAATTGATTAGTTGAATGAATCAACATTCTCTTTAGTTTGAAAACCTTGATCCATCTTTTCCTATTTCTTTAAAACCCTTGGTTAAAGTAGGTTTAGATAGATGTTTGATCTTGCAACAATCGAGAAGCTCAAAACTAGCAGGCCCCTTGAACATTACAACTATATTGACCACTTTGTGAAACAAGCAACATTGTGAACCAACATCAAAGACCTTGGGAGGTGATCAGTTTGATTCTGATTGTCTCTCTTTCAGGAGAGGTAAGATATGTTTTACTTTTTATCTTACCTACATGTTGTGGGTCAATTTGGCACCATAACAGGCCTCACCAAAGTATGTGGCATAATTGAGTTCTATGGAAAAGCTAACTTTATGATCTCCATTTGGTATTTCGTCGTGAATTCCCATGAACTCAGCAATAGCTTCGTCATTCTCGAAAGTGTCTAAACCTGGTGGTCCTTGTTGGTCCCAATCTATAAGTTGAGGGTAGACAAGAGGTAAGCCATCATAAGTAATGTCAAGGGTCATGGTGTAGGAAAACAAGGTAAAGATGGAACTAGAGTCATCAGGCTCCCAAGAGGCTAGATCAATGGATTTCAAAAAATAGTGTTGGAGCCATTCTTCCTTAGTCAAAGACATTTTCATGTGGGTACTTGATTGGTTTCATGAAGAATCAAGGGTAAGCATTTGGTCAAATTCCCCAAATAGTTTATCAAGGTCCATGAAAGTGGTGGAGGATAGGGAATCCCATTCATATTCATTGGAATCGACATCATAATCCCAAGATTCTTCATGTGTCTCACTCTCATCTAAAGCACCAGCAACCTCACTCGAGGGTGACCCGATACCTCGGGTAGTCACTTTTACCGGAACAAACCCTAGCCCTTGATGACTTATTAAATTAGGAGGTCGTCGAGGTTCCAACATTCCCTGCTTATTTAGACCAAGGCCACTGTGTCCATCATATCCATGTCGTTTCATTATTTGGAACCCTTTTGGGTACTGTTCAATCAGCAATTTCTTAGTTTCAATGTCTTCCTCTTCTTTGTACAGCCATGTAAGAATGTGGTCATCTAGAGACTCTTTAGCAAGTTCCCCCCATTTAGTGAAGGTGGTAGGGGGATTGTGGATAACAACTTTGGGTTGCATAGGATGTGGTTTTCCATATGACTTTGGTCACTTGGGTAACTTGCCAATGAAAAAGAGGCTCTTCATATCATATTCTTCGCAGCCTTTGTCTTGGATCTGGATTTTAGGTGTGGAAGGTGTAATGAATGAGTTGGATGATTTTCAAGTGTGGATGGATCAATGTAATGAGATGGAGTGGTGGATGAGGTGGAAGATGAGGCTTCTTGATTGATGGGCACTTGACGTTTAGCAATTGCTTTGAGGTTGGAACAATATTGGAAAGGATCAAGGTCACCTAGAATGGTGATTTAAGTGTCGTTATGTGGGAACTTGAGGCATTGATGGTAGGTGGATGGAATAGCCCTCATGGCATGAATCCATGGGCGGCCAAGGAGGAGATTGTAATGTGAATCTAGATCCAAGATGTGAAAAATTGTGTCCTATATGGCTAGGCCAACTCTCACTGGAAGTGAAATTATGCCTTCGAAGGAACGTTCAGCATCATCATAAGCTTTGATTACAATTTTCTTGATTTGGTCAATGCAATTCTCAGAGTATCCCAATACTTCCACTAATTTTAGTGAGCAAATATTCAGACCTACTTCACCATCTACTAGGACTCATCTGATCTTGTGTGTATTAACGCATACTTCTAGGTGTAGAGGACTATTATGGTCATATTTTGGTGCCGAAAAGTCTTGTTCGGAGAATGTGACGTGGTGTGGCATAGCTAGGTATCCAACCATGGCCTGAAATTCATTGACGTCTAAGTTTGCGGGTA
The DNA here is from genome assembly GCA_007258455.2 of Sequoia sempervirens. Classification (NCBI taxonomy): domain Eukaryota; kingdom Viridiplantae; phylum Streptophyta; class Pinopsida; order Cupressales; family Cupressaceae; genus Sequoia; species Sequoia sempervirens. The sequence goes on from VDFB02175481.1 coordinate 2,388, forward strand.
CAAAGGCTTCTTGCAAGGCTTTATCAATGATTGCTTTGTGTTGTGGTGAAATGTGAAGGAGTTCCAAGATAGAAATTTGCACGGGAATTTTTCCTAGTTGCTCTAGGAGGTTATATTGTCCCTTTGGTTGAGGATTTGCAGATGGACCTGGAATAGTTATCTTGGTTTTGCGGATGGCAACAACACAATCTAATTTTGGCTTATTTATGGTGATAGGGGCAATGCGATCATCAAAGGGTGACACATTAAGGATGATGGTGTTGTAATCGTGTTTGACAGCTGCATAATTGGCATTGTTATTATTCCCTGAACTGGAGGCTTTTCCTTTATCATGCTCTTGCAAAGGGGTCTTGAATATTGTATGATCAGCATTGGTTTTGCCTTGTGAATTATCAATTGAAATTGTTTGATCCTCAATAAGGTCTTGAATGATGTTTTTAAGTGTCCAACATCTAGATGTTTTGTGTCCTTTTGTACAGTGGTATTCATAGTATTCGTCGTCTTTCCACCAATCAGGTTTGATCAAGGAAGGTTCATAATTTTTAGTGTCTGGAAATTTTATGACATTAGATTGCAAAAGTCGTTTGAGGACTGATTCGATAGGTTCACCCAAGGGGGTGTATGTTATCTTGACACGGGGAGGACCTCTTTTTTGTTGGTTGTTTTGGATAGCGTTTAGCATTTGGTTTTGACTTCGTGTTTGGGTGTTTGGTGTACTGGATTTGTTTGATGGAGAAGGGCCTTTAAGTTGAATGATTGGTCCTTTGGTTATCAGTTTGGCATCAACAACTCTGTCGTTTGTGACATTTTTATTTTGGGACCAGTATTTCCCTTTGTCATTGTTGGGTTTCGGATTATCTTTGTTTATCTTGACCAGTCCTCTAGTGATAAGGCCTTTCTCAATAAGGACACCTTTCTCAAGAATCTCTTCAAAGGTTGTGCAACATTGGATTTGAATTTGCCTCACCAACTCTCTGTTAAGGTTGTCTACAAACATGGTGACAAGTTGTTTTTTCAAGAATATGACAAGGGAATTTGCTAACCAAGCCTCGACATCTCTAGTAGAACCAGGTAAGTGATTCCCCTTCTTGTTTGGTTGTGCTCAATGTTGCAAGGGTGACATCATTTTTAATGTTGAAGGCAAAATGGTTGATGAATTTGTCGGCTAGTTCACCCCATGTTATGATTCCTTGTGGAAGATGTGAGAACCAATCTAAGGTTGCCCCTATGAGACTTCGCAGGAATAACCTCATCAAATAGGTGGGGTCATATGCAACTTCCATACATGATGTGTTGAATTCACGGTTCTGTTCTACTGGATCCCCTATCCCCTTATATTTAGGCAAAGGTGTTGTTGTGAAGTGTAGGGGAAAGGGTGGCATGTATAGATTTTGATCAAATGGAAAATGGCACAACTCCATGGAGTATGTCTTCTTGTTGGTTCCCAATTGCATGTTGGTCATTTGTTGTTCAAGGGTCTGCATATGTTGGATCAAATAGTCTACAAGGGATGATGTCGCATGGGTGTGGGTTGTTTTGATTTGGAATGAAGTTGGTGTTTGGATTTGTTCCAAGGTGAGATTTGTATTTGGTATGGTACTTTGGAATTGTGGTATGGACCCATGATTAATGTTTTGGTTTTGGAAATTGAATCCTTGGTTTGCAAGTGAGGGTATGGGACCTTGATTTATGTTTTGATATGAAGGTGTAGGCCCTTGATTGATGTTTTGATGTGAAGGAATGCTCCCTTGATTGACATTTTGGCATGAAGTAATGTTCCCTTGATTGACATTTTGAAGTGACAGTAATGACCCTTGAGTGGAGTTTTGGAATGATGGAAGGGGTCCTTGGTTTGTATTTTGAAATGATGGAATAGACCCTTGGTTGGTAGTAGACCCTTGATTGTGGTTTTGATTTGGGGCCCTTTGTGAGATAATGTGCACCTTTCTAGGGTTATTTGGTGGAGGTTGATTTAATGAAGGTGCACTTTGGAATTGGAATGAGGGCCCTTAGTTTTTGTTTTGGGATGTGAGTATAGAACTTTGGTTTGCATTTTGGATCAAGGGTGTGTGACCTTGGCTTAGATTTTGGATCAAAGGTGTAGGACCTTTTGATGTGGACCCTTGATTTGTGTTTTGAAAAAGAGGATTCATGAAAGTTTTACCCATGGTGTTTGAGGAACTACCAAATGTGAAAGTTTGACCTTGTGTGGTGGTATGAGTTGGGATATTTGGAATGTGTTGTAGTGGTAGTAGTCATGTGTGTAGTTGTCCCAAGGGGTATGTTTACCATTTGTTGTGATGAAGGCATGCCAAATGGATTTTCAATTTCTTGTTCTATGACGGTTTATACGTCAAAACCTTGAGGTAACTTGGCACCCTTTTTGGCTAATGCATAGAAAAATTTGTTTGGATTGGCTCCAACAAGTTGGTCAACTATACTCAAAACTCTAGGATCTTGATAATCCATGTCAATCTCTTGAGGGGTCAATCTCTTGTTGAATTGTTCAAGGTTTAGTTCTTCCCAAGGGTCACTCTCTTCTCTTTGTGATGTGTTGTTGCGGGGTGAAGATTGATTTGAATCTGTGACATTGTCAGGAAAGGGGTCGCTTAGGAAATCCATGTCCTTTCGTTTGGCCTGTGACCTCGTTTCAACCACGTGAGACTTTTACAAGTTGGGGGATAATGCAAAATGACAATGAGACTATGCTATGTTTTTTTTTTTAATTTTTGGATTTTAGGGTATGAAAATGCAAGGATGATAATGCAAGGACACTAAAAGATTGATTGATGGTCAAAGTGAGTGATAAGGTGACTAAATGATGCTAATTCAAGACCAAGATGATAATGTAACTAAGGTTAAATGAGATTAATCTATGTTTTTATATTTTTTGTATTTTTGGGGTATGCAAATGCAAGTTTGTATTTTTGAAATAAAGGTGTAAAGTGCAATCTAAGGAATGTGAGTCTAAATGAGGGTGATCTAATGCAAAGGAATCCTAAAATTTTAAACAAAGGGTGGCACTCAAGCTAATGTGAACCCAAGGCAACAAATTCCAAATGGCATTGACCATAAGAGGACAACCAAGACTAAGACTCAACTTGACAAAGTGACAATGACAAGACAAATGACAAGGACAATGGTCAATGACAAATAGAATAAGTAACCAAGAATTTTCAAAAGCTCAAAGGTCTCCTTATGTTCAAAATCTGAAGGTTTAGATGCAACCTAAGGATCAAAATCTAATTTGTGCAATGCAAGGGATGAAGGAATGCAACCTATAATGCAATGTTTTCCTAATGGGGATGCTAAAATGAGCTGAACAAACTTGCAAGTCTCTGGTTTATCAGACAGAGGTCACTGTAAACTGGTTTTGATCAAATTCTAGACACAAATTTCAGGAAATTTTGTTTAGTAGACAATTGCGGCTCAATTTTTATCAAATGTGTTTCACAGTTGTGGCTTGGGTTGTCAGATGCAGCTCTGTTTCTACCAAATGTGTTTCAAACTGACAATTATGGTCTATTAGCTGATAGATGTGGTTCACAGTGACAATTGCGGGTCTATGTTTGACAGTTGCGGTTCCAAAATGGTGTTTTTGACAGTTTTGATGTTTTCCAATGGTTTTGATCCGAGTTTTTGATTGTTTCTGATGAAATATGACTGGCAAACACAGCAGACAGTATCAAGCAATTTGTTTAGGACTAGTTTGATGTGAAAATGTCTAATTTTTAAAGAAGACAAGCACAATCCTATGGTTGGCAAGGACAATATTCGCTAAATTCTCACTTGGATTTCTCCAACCACGGTTATTCAAAGCGAATAGCCTAGGAACTTGGTAGCATTGGCTCCCCTCCACGGCACTCACTTCTACAGGCATACCAAGTTCTGAATTCTCGGGTCATGACCTCCCAGAATTTGCTATCTCTACAATGAATCGTGAGAATGTAGAACAACTTCAGAGGTCCGACCTCTTGCACCAACAAATAGAGGGATTTTGGCCACTACAAACAAGAGGTGTCTAGTAAGGGCATCTGGTTCAGGAGGTACTTTGATAAACTCCCTCAGGAGGCCTCCCAACCCTTAGAACAAGGGTTTTTTGCATCATAAAGATACTAGGGGAGGGTTATCGTTTTTGCTTCCCGTTGATTGCAAACTTTCCTTGGAATCACAAATTTATATAGCAGTTCGGAAGGACTTGGCTTTAGCCCATTACCGCTTGGGTTGTTCCCTTAAGGTGAGTACTTTTTCCCACTAAGGCAGACCCTCTAATGGGTGAACACAAAATCGGATGGGTCTTCTTTAAGCACCAAACGAAATGTAATACCTACCACCCTCAAACACTAAGACATGGTGTTCTTTACCCTCTAATAAAATCTATGTGAGAAAGACAATCGTTCATTTTAAGCACCAAACAAAATGTTTTCTAATCTAAAACAAGCAAAGTGGTTTCAAAATGTAATCCTTGGACATTCGAACCTGCGAAACCACTTGTTAGTAGTCTCAAAAGAAAGATCTTGGGCCAACGAAAAAGCTGCACAAACTCCAAGTTAGCACCAAAAAGGGGTTAGCACCAAACCAAAACCAAAATCTAACAACTAAACTAAAAATGAAAGTAAAGAGATTAAACTAACTAGAACTCAAATAGAGCTAAAAAACTAAAGGACTCAATTTTTTTGTTGCTCCAAGAAGCAATTTTGGGAGTCCCAACCTAAAGCCACACGTTGCAAACAAAAGATTAGAACCCAAAAACTCTATTCTACTCGTAGAAATCAAAAGAAAGATGAAAAAGAGACTAAAACTTAAACTTTTTACCTAGCAGACAAATGTCACTTCTTTCTTCAGTTGTGTCGTGTGGCGTCACACGATGGCAAATGCGTCGCGTATTCAAATTTAAATTCTCCCGCCCACGGGTGCCTCTTGCAAATGCGTCGTTTCTGGACATTGACAAATGTGTCACTTCTCGACAAATGCATCGCTGCGCTTAATAGTTGTGTCGTTCCGTACCCAAAATCTGCAAAAATAAGTAAAATTTGTACGAAAAATTTGCAAAAAACGATGTTCACATCGGGTTCACCAATGTAAGATGGGATTTCTTAGTTTCTAGTCTAGAATAGTGACAGCTAACACCTCTAGACCATTAACCACACCTAAACAAGAGAAAACAATGAAAGCATAAGGAAAATAAAACATGAAATCACAATACTCCCCATGCTTGAATCTTGAATCACTTCCCTTGCTCTCCTATTTTTCCTTTTTGCAATCTTTGTCCTCAGATTTGTTGCTTCACATGTGCAAATACCTGCAAAATAGTACGTAGAAAGTTGGAAAAAATTAGTTGTTAAGTTGAAAATGGGAGAGGAAGGTTGCTTTTATAGACAACCATTTGAACGGACGGTCCAGATTAATCTTCTAGAAAGATTTCAAGATCAATGGTGGAGGATGCATGAGAGGTAGGTTACGAAATGGACGATTGATATTGAGTCTCCAAAAAAAATGCCAAGATCAATGGTCCAGAATTGATGCACCAAGAATGTCATTCTTGGAGGAATCATGACAGGTATGACGCCGACAGCTATGACATCTGATAGCTATGACAACAATGAAGGCAACGACAGAGATTAATGACAAGGCATCTTTGACTGGAGGAGGTGCATAAATTATTTATTTTAAATTATTTATTTGAAAATGGAGGAAAAAGAGACAAGTGGCAAATAAATATTCAAATTATTTATTTGGATAAAATGAAAAAAGAGCATTTAATTAAATGGGAAGATGGAAATTAGAGAGGAATTAAATAATTTCAACAATTATTTAATCATGGAAGAATAAAAGGTCGAATAATAAATTATTATCTGACTAGAGAGAAATAATTAGATAAATGATGATTTATTTAATTATAGAAGAAGGGGATATATTAGCGACGCAATTAAATAATTTTAATTGATTAGGATAGAAATGAGAAGGTGAATTAATTAAATAATTAAAAATTATTTAATTAATAAAAAAATATGATCAAAAATAATTGAATAATTAAAATGATAATTAATTATTCAATTATCAAAGGACGAGCACCAATAAAAATGATGCTCACAGACCTAGGACATTTTTTAGTGTCTACATGAGAGAAGCAAAGGAAATCAAAGATCACATCCCAAACAAAATTAAAATTATTGCAAAATATTATTTCAATTGATCATAGTCAAATATGTAATACAAGCACATTTCAAATATCACAAAAGATATTATATGCATTTCAAAACTATATTTCTAAATTGTAAATTAAATAGCACATTCCAACATCTATTTCTCATTATTATTAATATAATCAACAAAAAATAATATTCTATACATACAAAAAAAACTAATACACCATACTTGAAATATTATTTCCTATATCAAAAATGATAAATAAAAATAATACATTTTCTATGCACAAATTGAATTGTAATCTCTTGACATATTAATGATTGCACCTCCTAATACAAGTACTAAGTAATAATAATGATGATACAGAATTTGCAGTAAGATAACACGAGACAAAAGATGCTTACTTAAAAATGATTCAATTAATAATTAACGTGTGGATTATTCTTCGAGATGTTTCTAATAAAACATATTGACCGTTGTTTACCAATTGATTAACATGCCTTTCCATAATTGAAAGAAATCGATGACTACCTTAAAGACATGATCAGAGTCCCCGCTAAACAGGAAAAGAATACCTTTGCTTTTCTATGATACTCGTATACGACAAGCCATCCTTGCAGATGGTAACGACTCTGAACATCAGATAATAGCAAGTACATGATTAAAATATTATTTAAGAACTACGCACGAATTTGAAAATAAAATTTCAATTTGTTGACGGTTTTTAGCTCGAGTATAAACACCAGCTGGTACCATTATTAGTGTTCTGACCACAGAAAATTGCAATGTTTTCGGTATAAAAAACATAATAGCCGTCTCCTTCCAATATGTTTTTCTTGTCTGCAAGTTGCAGACAGGGAACTTTGGCAACTACCATCTTATAAGTAGCAGTTGATTATAATATCATTTAGGAGCTATGGAAGAGTGATAAAATTTCAGTTTGTTGATTTAAGCACATAACATTAGCTGGTGCCATTGTCAGCGTTTAAAACGCAAATATTAGCAATTGTTTTTGTTATATGAAATAATAGCTGTCTCCTTTCAGTATGTTTTTCTTGTCTGCAATTTACAGAACGGTAGCTTTAGCAACTAGCATCTTTTAATTAACAGCTTGAAATATTTTTCAGAGATTAACACCAAACCCTGAAGTACAGGATACATATCAATAAAATAATTGATACGAGATTAAATTCTAAATATACAAAATGAAGAAATGTAAGCCCAAAACAATTGAATGATTCAGAGCATCTACTGGCAATGAACTGTTCAGTATATTTATGACAACATAATCTCAATAGGAGGAACGTTTAGTTGTCAAATCTACAATTCAAGGCTGGCACTCACCTTTTGGGTTTGCTCCCTGAAATTTCCCACAAATGATTCTCAAGTACAATTGCATGTTTCCAATATCAGTAAATGAGCATACAATTTAAAGTTCAAAATATTCAATCGACAAATATATGCCCTAGAAGATGCAAACTAAATGTATGTCTATTTACCTAACTTATGACGCCTAAACCTTTGAACTTGTACTTTATTACAGAGCACCCAAAAATCCGGCTCCAGAAAAAGTTCAGCCTTAAATATTGATCTAAATTCAACAGTCACTGAACGATAAAAGAAAATTTTGAGCCCTAGGACTACACCATACTCTAGTAAAGCAAGACAAGATTTTATTGTTCACAGCTCCAATAGCAGCATTCTCTGACCAGGAATTTCTTAAAATGTTGCCAAGACTCCGATGCCAATTAATGGTTACATTGCCTAAATGCATATGATAGAGGAAACCATGTGACTATCAGTTTCTCCCTAGTAACCATAGATACAAGATTCCCATGGCATATACATTCTGAACAGATAGTAAAGACAACCTTCTCCACTGAACATATTTGGCATACAAGCCGAACATAATCGTTCAGGCTGCTTCAATCAATAACTAAATTATACATCTACTGAAGCATAAACACAAATCAATTCTCTATGTGAAGTTGTGAAATACCCCAAAATGATCTCCCCATGGAAATGTGCTAGAAGAGCAACCAATATACACACCTCAAAGCGGCTTCCGTATTGGGAACCAAAGCAATTTTACAAGTTCACACATGATTATCCAGGGACTGATGCAGTACTCACATGCCCGCCACCACCACTCTGAGAGTTGAAGGCACCTATTGGCACTGATCTTTGAGCAAAATCCAGAAGAAGTTTGCGTTGCTGCTCATTGGTATGAGGAAGACTGGCCCTCAGAAGCTCCACAGGCATCTCCTTGCTCATGGCAATAGCAGCAGCTGAACTAATTGCAGCTGTGTTTCCTGATGTCAAAATCAGAGACTGGGTGATACTGTCATATTTATTTGTACAATACTTTGTGAGTACACCAAAAAAAGCATCAAAAGATGCCTGCCAAAGATTTCTATTTGGTCTAGCCTGGGGAGGAGCACGGGGATCTGTCAAGAGTTCAGTAGCTCTCTCTAGAACAGATTTTAGAATGACAGATGCACCGTCACCAGCAGAACTGCCAAGAGGACGAAGTGGTGGTTGCTCTGAAGAACAAACTACTGCTGCTAAACAAGCACTGAGGGAACTTAAATCCATGGTGCCAACACACGCAGCAACAGTCCTAGCAAGAGATGTTGTGGTTGTAGAAGCACCAGAGTCCGAGGTTAAGCCACCAAATAAGAATCGCAAATGACGGAAAACAGCCATAGAAACAATTCGTGCAAGTTCGTTTCCAGGTGTCAGAAGTTGAAGGTATTTTGACAGAAGTTTCCTGCCCTTGGGAAGAGAAACCAAACGTAAAAAGACAAAGTCATCTTTTGGAGCCAACCCAATTGAATGACCACTTTTATCTGATCCAAGAGGATCAACTAGTTGCAAAGACGCAGCTAAGCCTTCCAATAAAATCTGCCGCCTTCTTTTTAATTGGGCCCCACCATCTTGAGGTGGAGATACTTGCAAAATTCTATCAATATCATCAACATCAAGGAGAAGGCACAGTCCATCCTCTATAACAATCCTAGCTGCCAGCATCGGCTCCTGTTCAAGGGGCCTTTCGCTCAACTTTGGTTCACTTATGTTATCACCTGATGCATTGGGTGTGGAAGGTGTGTCAACTTCCAGTAGTGGACGAGGTCTACGAATAGAAGAAAATGGTACTCTTCCAAGTGCATCTACCTGAAGATAGGCATGCGGCTCTGCAGCAGGTTTTGTGCGTGAAGGTAAATCCCGTAGATAAGAAGGTGCAAACTGACTTTTCCCCCGAGAATTTACAGATTTCTTGGCTTGCACAGCCTGATGATAATAATCATCTACATACGGATCATTGCTATGAGTAGCAGCAAGTTGCATACGAACAATGGTTTCGATTTCTTCTGCAGTCATATATTTTGATCTGAACTGTGGCCAGCCACTGTTAATCCTGCTTGATTGACTGTTTGTCTCTGAATTCTGTTGATAGTTTCGCTGATTTTGCCTTCCACGTTGTTGGGCCTTGCTACTACGTGGATCCCTAAAATCCCCAGGCAAGAGAGTTTCACCAAACTTATGCATCATGGAAGGGGAAGAGGGATGGGAATTAAACACTTGTGTTTGCATGGCTGGAAAATGAGGTACACCTTGCATTGCCTGAAACCTTTGCTGCTGCAGCAATGCCTGGGGCATTTGCTGATGCATCATGTTAGGTATCATCCCTGATGGACCTCCTGGGCGCATGTTAGGCTGATTCAGCCAGAGACCTTGTGGAGGTCGTGCACCAATAACATGAGCTGAAGTATTGAATTGAGATACCCCTCCTCCAAATGGCATCATAGAAGGCAAAATCCCTCCCAAATGAGGCTGGGGTCCAGGAAAATGTGAGATGTGAGGTGAGCCAGACAAAGAGACCTGTGATGCTTGTCCTGGAGATGACCTGTGACGTATCTGATTTTGTAGAGCATGTGATCTTGGTGGAGGATACGAACTGAAAGATGGAGGAAACGTTGGATCTCCTGACCATGCTGGGGGAGGATATGATGAATGCCGGTACAATGGTTTAGGCTCTGGTGTGGGGGAAAGTGGTTGTGGCTGCCACCATTTATTTCCTTCTTTGTCAATCTCCGCATCCAATATCTGTGGATCCAACCAGTTGGAAATTTCTGCCTCCCGCAGCCATTCTGGGGCTGAGGTATCTGCATCATATTTGAGTGACAAGACAGAATTTAAACAAGCGTGTGCATGCAACACTTTTCAAAGCAATCACATAAACAATTTAAAATTGCATAGTACAGGACACTAGAATATTGTATGACACACTGGTAAATAAGAAGGAAAGGGTAAGATAAAAAGGATTTTCTTGCTTCTGAAGCAAGAAGCTTTGACTACGACACAGCTAACATTGAAAAGACAAATTTAATCCAATGACGAAAAAGCCTAAATAGAGATCATTATACAACAAAAACAATAACAAAAATATATCAAATCGTTAAGGTCTGCAAAGAACAGGTAACAAATCAGAATGGATTCTATCTACAGGGATAATGCTAGGCCCATACAGCTCACAAACACAAATCCCCATAGAGATATTATTCTGACCTCAAACCATAGCATTCTGGGTTTCACGCTTCAAGGCTTTGCAAATGTCTTTCATATTATTATGCACATGTGTGGTTCTTTCCTGTTCAGAACATTAAAGAGAACATATACTCACATTTCCTGTTTTCAGGTCCCAAATCTCCAAAACTTCCAGGGAGACTTGTTTCTCCAGATACCCTGTTCATCTACATGACAAGAAACTTGTTTATAAAGGAGAGCACAGAAAGAACAAATATAAAGAAACATAAAAAGATGGTAGTCCCTTTTTAGCTCACCTAATTTAGTGTCACATGATGTACCCTTAACACTAACTTCTATCTCTATGGACAACGTAAATCACAAAAAGCAATAGATATTGTCAAAGATGAAACACAATTTTTCATAGAAGTAACATACAAGAAATTCCTTTTCACAAAGGATATGATAAAAGTTTGAGAAGCTCTTGTTGCTAAGCAATCGAGCATAATAAAAGTCTTCTGCAAGTCATCCCTACGATTTAATTAATCTACATTAAAAAGACATCAGTAACAGGGTATGAACAAATGTGATCTTTTAAACCATAGTCTTTCCCATCCAGAGAGTAATTGGTATATGTTCCGTATTTTCAATTGATTATTGAATGTCAAACAGGTAAAAATTTCCTCTTCTAACTAAATTAATTTTAAAGCAATAACTTTCAAGTAGGCTTACAAGCACCAGTCCTTAAGCAATACTAGAAGGCAAAATCGTAGATATTGTACACTCAATAATATGTTAGGCCATATATAATTATATATAGATCTTCACAAGAAATGTGCCAAGGTAACAAGAAGAAAGAGTCATTATAAGCACTTTACATTAAAGGCACTGCTTATTAAGATTTTGATCACAGAAGCAGAGATGTTGTGCAGTGATGAATAAAACCAAAAACTGATTGGCAAGATTAAATAAGATTTTATCAATAGCTGAAGACCAATTCCTTCAGTTACAAATTGTAATTTTCACAGGGAAAGAATTGAATAAAGAATAATTCGAGGAAAAGATAAGTATTTAATGTATAATAATTTTCACCCTCTTGATATAGATTTTCTACTTTAGAGTGAGTCTGAACGTAAGTTCATACTCTCACTAAAGTGGGGGCTAAATGTAGTGTTGAAAATTGTCACCCTTGACAATTTCACACTAGGTTTTGCTCCCCCTAAATTATTGAGCCTAATTGACCCATAATGTCCTAAAATTATGCATTCCAGAGCCCATTTGTACCATTTTTCAATAAACTGCGAGCATTGAATAAATGCATCCAACTCATATGTTGTCCCCGACATTCAATGTCCTAGAAATCTGGGCCAAGACCCAAACGCCCCCTTCTTAACTAGGACCCATTTTTAGGCATGTTGTTAGCAGCATTTTAACATTCAAATTTCAAATTTCAAGTGTCGGCTTTCAGGATCTAATTTTCAGGAAATTAGAATAATAGCGTATAAATACCTAGTTATTGCATCATTTGAAACTAGAAGGATTATAATCTAGCAAGAGGTGAACATTAAGAGCATTCAAAAGCAAGTCAAGAGTAGCATTTTAGAGATTTATTGCAGCAATTCGAGATCCAAGCATCATGTCAAAGTGTATGTGAATTCATGTTATCAAGTTTCATTATTTTGTGAAGGCTAACCCCTTTTGTAGGTCTCAAAAGCATTCAAGCAAATCAAGCAAGCAAGATCCAAGACCTTGAGGTGATGTGCATGACTTCAATCCTTCAAGGAAACCATTGAAAAGTGGTGAGTTCCAACACTTTGTGATTTCGTCATTCCTTCCTTTCAATTATCCATTTATCATCAACATTGCCATTGTGAAAGTGGAAACACTTGCACAGAGTTTGACTGAGGCAAACCCCTAAAATGGCCCAACATTTCTTCTCTTTGTGAATGTGCAGATCTCAGGTTGAAGAGGATTTGAAGCCCTACATCTTGTCAACCCACGGAAACTCCCTACAGAATTATCCGACAGTGTACCGGCAACTTTGCAAGCAGAAACAAGAGTCTCAATTCTGCCACCAAAAGACCCCAAAAGTTGATCAGGACCCCCTATCAAGAACTTATACACCCCTTGGTGACTATGTCCTCCTACAGTGGCTGAAACAAGCTTTTTTGGGTTGGTACATATCACTCCGCACTTCCCAGATCCACCTGCAAATTATTATTTCTATCTGTTAGTTGTCAAGATCTTGCATTTTTCTTATTAGGTCATATAGCTTGATTAGGTTAATTATTCCAAATCATTCCCAATCCACTTTCAAGGCCCTAAGGATGTAGATCCATGTCTGATTGGCTCACCTTCATGGTTGTAAGTCAATCTAATCATCTTGTTGATCTACATCTTAATGTAACTTGGAAAAAGGCCCTTTGCATCCTAGGTTCGTTACACTTACGACTTAGAATCACCATTTTCTATGTTTCATATACAACTTAATTCATTTTTAAAAATTAAGTTTGTGTTATAGATTCATAGAAAAATGAAAACAATACAAAACAAGAGTTCATCTATAAAAAAATGTAGAAAAAGAAAAACGCAAAACTTGAAAAAAACCTACCTCTTTTGTAGAAATCTTCCTCTATGAACTCTTGCAAATGCGTAGGAATAACAAACCAACCAGTTTGGAACATTCACCAAACAATCTTCAACTCTCTTCGTGCAATGGCAATCAAGAATGAAAGTTCAGCAAGGATGAATAATATTTTTGTTTTTCATTCACAATATGAGAAATGAGTCTATTTTTGTATATAAGATATATTGGATACCACGCTTTAGGGATTGGGGGTGAATTTTGCTTTTTGGCCAAAATTAGAAGTCAAAAAAGAAATTAAAAAATTAAATGACTAACCAAATTCACTGCTTGGGCATTGGTCCCCGCCAAATTCACTGCGGATACACCTGAGTTCATCCCGGATGGATCCACAAGTCTCCAGCAAGACCTCACTAGCCCCCAAGGCGGACTAGATCTAAACCTGTATCCAGGCCAAACCAGACCCAAACTAGCGAGCCATATGCAGTGAACCAGTAACTCAGCTTCAAAGACCTCGGAAAAAAGTTGAATTGAAATTCTGAAAGAAAAAGGTAAACAATGCACAAAAAATAAAGATGGTAAACAGTAAGATACTAGAGTTGAGAGCCAATGGGACCTCCCAGAAGTACATCAGGTGTCACAGGTGACATCCAGAAGTAACTGATCTAACCTTGGTACTTGTAAGAGTCCCAGAATGGTGGAAAAATGAACAACGAATAAAGTGCATGGAAAAAACTGCTGCCATCACATCACTAATTTATCCATTTCATCAATTCAGCTTTTGGTCATAGAAATGAATAATGGATATTTATTCACATATATCTATGCAGGCAGCTACAAATTAGGAAGGATGAGTTGAAAACCTTTATTAAGAAATGCTCAAGAAGTCAGGAGAGATAGCATAAGTTGATATTATCTCTATTAATGCCGCTATCTGACAGCTACGAAAATAACATTTCTTTAGTCTATAGGAGGATATAACTATATAAGCTGGTCCATACCAACCTTCATAATTTCTCGCCCCACAAATAATTCCTTCTCCACTTTATAAGCAGTATCTTAGAAGCTTCAGCAGTGACTTGTTTCTTTCTCTATGCTATAGATTTGGGGCCACTTCTGGAGCATGAAGGACAGAATGGCAACTTAGCATGAGAGATGGACCAACAACTTGGACCATCTGGAATGTAATGAATCATCCCATTTTTCACTTCAGATTGAGGCTGGCATTTATGGATACACTAGTAACTTTTGAAGAAAACACAAAAAATGACATAAAAAATAATAAACAGTGGCATCGTGGATTGTTTGTGATTTATATCAAAAGCAAAAGGTACACAAATTTTTTCTGACATTGAAAGCAATTGATTGATGGTGAACTGAATTCAATCATCTATGAGCATGCACTTGCTTTGCTAAAGTGGCAATCTTCTCTGATAGGCTGCAGCAAACGGTGACATCTAATAGCATCCAGTTATAATTTATAAACAGAGAACTGCTGATGGGATCATAATCAAATTTTGTAAAGTGCAGAGCCAGTGAAGACTCCTCCCATATCAGTTAGCTGCAGCACTCGTCATTATCAATACCCCAAAAGATCTACTTAAACCTTTTTGTATTTGAAACATTCTCAACTATTTGTCATTGCAATGTTCAGTGCTCCCCAAAGTGCAAATTTTATTAAATGTAAACAGTAGCACCATGCCAACTGTAAATTTAATCAGTCACAGACAAAGTTGGCATGCTATAGTCATTATCCTGCTAAATATGAGTTAAGTCATAGATGGCAGGATATGCCACTTTCAAAATGCAAAAATGTATCAATCATGCCTTGGACAGGAAACTCATAGAACAATCCCATCCATTAGTATCCCAGCTGAGGTCAAACAGGAACAAAACCTGATATCTTTTTACTCAGCTGTTCCTCTTTGTTAATGAGTTTGACAACAGAGCATACAGTCTTGAAGGCTTTGGGAAAACTTAAATAATAAATGCCTCACCTGAATATACACACCACTCAGGCATGTCTCTACTAACTCATGCTCTATAGAATATAATGTCTATAATATGCCTAATCAATGTTATCATATGAATATTTGAAATTTCCTTATTTTTAATAACCGTCCCCTGCCATCCCCTAAAAAATGGCCTTAAAAATAACCATCCCAAAAATGCATCCCCCCATCCCCTGCTGGCCCCATCCCCAAAACGTGGGGGCATATAGATACTTTGTTTATTAGCAATTATGAGTATCAATGTTTTAATAATATTTATATATATATATGGGAAAAAATAATGTTGTGCTGGCATACCCAAACCCTGAACCCATACCCATCCCCGTACCAGAAACTTCAGAAACTTAGCTTAAAATGAATATATATGATCAACATCTAATGTCTACTGAGACTCAAATTTTTCTGTCATTTAGGCTTTCTGATCCCCTTTCTGTGATGACTTTGATTTTACAGCAACCTTTCCTTACATGTTATTTAAGGAAATTTCTGCATACCTTTAACAGACCTTTCACTTTTGTCCACACATCTCTTACATAATAAGTAGAAATAGGAGATAAGTTTATGACCTCACCAATTTCACAGCTAGTATGCTATTGCACATCTTAATTAACCGCAGTCAGTTCGACAGCAACTCTCTCACAAATCAGGATACATGAATAAATGAATGTGTACAGCTATATTATATGAATATATCAATCTGAAGATGCACATTTACTGGAGTCTCCCAGTGACTACAATCTTAATATTCAGTAGCATGAATGAGATTTTATTGGTATTTCAACCTGCCTGGTTTTTTTTTCACTTATGGGATCCAGAATATTGATGCACAAAACAACAATTTTGTCCTTTGCTTTGCTTTGCCCTCATGATTGAAAAATATGAGTTACATAAAAAAAATTGAAATTCTCCTAAACATTTTGTTTGATAGGAGAAAAAAATAATAATCATTAAACAAAATGAGGCGAAAAAACTCAAAATACAAAATGATTAAACAATGGGTTAAAAACGTTTGTAATGTATAAAATACTGATCATTAATATTAGCACTGTAAGAGAATAGAAGAATTCCACTCGTATTTTTACCACAATTAATTCACAATAAGAAGCTTTGAAACAGCATAGACCTAAAATATTTAATCCACCCACTGCCAAGGATTTTATAGCAATTATTATTACCTTTTGCTAGGCTTCAAGGAAACACTAACCTTCGTGAAGGAACTTGATAACTCAGACATATCATCAACTTCAGATAAAACCTCAGACTGTTCAATCTGCCACATTCAGAATAATCGTTGGATTCTTTGCAACTGATTGGAAAGAGAAAAGATTTCATGAAACATGCTTAAGTATTTCAATTTGTGTCTACAATGAGAACATTATTTTCAATTGCCTTCTCAGCAAGAGTTAGTTATAAAAAAATCCAAATATCACAAAATACAACAAATGGGTAGAAAACAAGTACAACCATTATACTTTGGACCAAACAACAAATTGTTGTTCAGAGAAATCTGTAATCTACAAAATCATTTACGCATCACTTGAAACATCACCTCATCCCTGTCACAAACTGAAGACAACCCATCATCATCAAGTACACCCAATTGACCGGTATCATCTTCTTCCAAACCTCCCAGTTCAACCTCCTGAGTAACCTCCTTCCCAAAAAAGGCATATTGTGATGCATCAAACCTTGCAATAGCTGCACGGCCATAATACATAAAACTTAGATATTAAGAAGGGGAGATGCCAGAACTCATATAAACTACACCTCAAATTGAAATCCTCTTAAAATATGCAAATAATCTCACCTTGCAGAAAAACAAGTTCTGCGACACCCTTTTCAGACTCATATAACTCATTTTATATTATAAGCTAGCAATAGAAATTCCAAAACACAATCTGATAACATTATCCATTTTTCCTTGAATACCAATTGATGCACCTAAAACAGCCTCAATGTTGCAAATTTCCAACTTACTATTATAGGCAGGAGATGCAAACATGTTATTTGCATGTCCCAACTACAAGAAAATAAATCACAAACTATATATTTTAGAAGAACAAATGTTACAATTACAACTTCCTGGAAAATACCTGCATTTACTTACTACAGTACCCAATACTGTATCCCTACCATAGAGAGTGGTACTGCTATATTGTTTCTGTCACACATCAGAAACTCAAATGCCTCTCATAATATATAAGAAGATAGAAAATTCTAAGTTCTGAATACATTTGAGCTTACTTTCTAACATTTTGCAGGATGGAGGGCTTAAAATATTATATGAAAAATTCAAACAAAAGTAAAAACGAGCATAATGCCATCACACTCTCTATCAAGACGTGAGTTGCAAAACAGGGTAGCATGCTCTATGCTTCAAAACTGTTAACCATCACTGTCATAAAGCTTTGTGCTTTACGAAAGTAAAAATTTTGATATCCATTACAAAATTCTAATCTTCTGCATTCAAAAACAATACAAGGTTTTATCAAATTTCAAGGTAATATGGGATAATTCTTTTGTGATTGGAGGAAATTTTGTGAAATACAGGATATAAAATAAGCCACTCAAATTTGCTTTGAAATTGTCCTCAAAGACTAGGGTAGATCTTTAGCATCTGACCTTTTATGGATTTTCAAGTCCTCAATGTCCATAATCATGACAACTAAGTCAAATAGCATGAGTGCAATCATTCCAAACAGTTCTGCTCTATGATGCAATCGTGAATATTTAAATATACTGTATGTCCCATTTTGAATCAGGAAAGAAATATTGTCTCCAAAACAAAGCACAATCATCTTTCACAAATGTTTTCTCCATGTAAGCTTTTTAGTCTCTCAATGACAATTTGACAAGGTTAATCGCAGCCAGCTCATTCAAATATAAAAAATAATGTAGTGGCACAGTAAGAATGAAAGATGGACTTAACAGCCGCTTACATAAATCTTTTTTCTGGTTTTTGGGGCTAATTTGCAACTGACTTTTTATGGATTTTCAATTCTTCAAAGTCAATAATTATGACAAGTCAAATAGCATGCATGCAATCATTCCAAACAGTCCTGCTATATGATGTAATAGTGAATATTTCAATATACTGTATGTACCATTTTGGATCAGGTAAAAAAATATTGTCTAAAATAAAAAGCACAATCATCTTTCACAAATGTTTTATCCATGTAATTTTTTTAGTCTCACAGACAATTTAATTTGACTAGGTTAATTGCAGCCAGCTCATTCACATATACAAATAAGAAAGTGAAACGGTAAGAATGAATGATAGACTTAACAGCAACTTATATAAATATTTTTTGTGGTTTTTTGGGGTTAATTTGGCTCTAGAATATGAAACCTATAACAAAACAAGTATATTTTACACCACAATAGATATAAATTTGCTGTAATAGCCAGTGTAAAGTGGCCCTGAAAGTCAGTTAAAATTTAAAAACAATGAAATAGAAGTAAGAAATATCACAGCACAATAAATTAAATCTCAAACTTCTCAAGTGGGGTGATAATGGGACTTTCATGGCAGTGTCTCAGCTTCAAAACACCACAAATCATGATAAATGTTAAAAAGAGTAAAACCAGCATTCAATAAAAAGAATATTTAACACCAGCAGTAGGGTCCAAGCCAGAGTTATACCTCTCAGGTGGTTTAAAAGGCCAGGATTCTACCAAAATAAACACAAAGGTATGCCTTCTAAAATTTTAGATTTAACTAACAAAATAAATGGCATTAGAGTGTGATTATTGTGCATTGATAAATAATTGTGAGACAAGTAGGACTTACATGGCATTAGATACACTAAAAAATTTGCCAATCCGATACATTGCAATAGATGCACAAAATGTCAAAAAGCTTTGCCATTACAAAACAGGCATATTAAGAGCCAAGTGGGACTGTAAGGCAATACACATAATAAAAGCATTCTCATTCGGAAATGGACCTAATAGTGGGACAAGCACGACTTATAAAGCATTACATGCACTAATAGCTTTGCCACACATTGAAGTGGAAGACGTGTTCGAATCTTCTCTCTCCTACACTAACATTGCTTAAGGAGTTGGGGTCTAAGCCTGCTTCTTCATGCTCTCTAAGGTGCTTGTGTGATTTGTGCGTCTCCTAGCAATTTTTCACTCTCTATAAGGTGCTTGTCTGTTTTGTGGGTGTTTTTGCCATGAGATTATTTTATCAATGCTTCACTCTCTCTAAGATGCTTTTGTGTTTTGTGGGTCTCATTGCCATGTGATCATTTTACCAATATGTTCGCTAGTAAGAATATAACTACTCCTAAAAATTGGTCTTACACTAAGATAATAATAAAACCAAAAAAACAAACAATTCCAATTATAGTTCACCGTCAAAGCTTCAACTACTTAGAATATTATGATATTTAATACAACATGTCTTCAGTAAACAAGGAAAATTGACAAGTCAGCTCACAAGCTCAAATTATTGAAACTTTTTCTCTTTAAAAACAATTATGAAGAGATAAATATCAAAATTCTCATAAGTTTTTGGAAAATGAAGGGATCGAGTTTTTTACCTGAGCGGGTTTGTTCAAAGGTATCCAGATCTTTTGAATCCTCCGCAGAATCGGACAATTGAGCGTGTGCCGTTTCATGAAAGCTATCCATGTCAATTAAGTATAAGATGACTACAACCCTTTAGCCTCAGAAACTAACCCTTGCATTATCTGTAAAACCTCAACCCAGATCCAACACCTTCTAACCAAACCTAATCCCGTCCAATACAAAAAGCCTTGAAAATTTTGCACGGAAGACCTCGATATACACAAGAAAATAATCCTAAGGCAATAACAGTTGACAGCTATAAAAAACTCAGATATTCTCACAAAGCAATAGAAAGTAGCTTTGGAGACGCAGCCCACCTGCAATATTCACAAAGAAAGAAGGAAAACACTAAACTAAACCAACCGAAACCCTAAATCTACCTTTAGGCCTGCGGCACCGTCAGATGAGCGGCAGGGAGAATTCAAACGCCCCAAATCTCCGCAGATTTATACCGCCTTCGAAAAATAACAATAATGGATGCCGTTCTGCTTCTAATAAGATGGCACGACTTTGTGCGATTTAAACCCGAGACCTAGAGTTTCTTAAAATACTCAAAACCTGGCCGGGCAGCGAAAAAAATGCAAACCTGCAAACTGAGAAGCATGAACGAGCTTATTGCACGCAATCTGCTGTGCAATTCCTCACGATTTTGTGGCGTTTGGGGTTTTCTTCTTCCTCCTCCATAAAAATTGAAGTGTTTAAAATTAATTATGATTGTGATCTTTAAAAAAACTATCTTTTCCTTGGCCTCCTCTCCTTCCGAGCTCTTGCTCAAAAAGAAAGGCATCAATAATGGGAGTGGTAAAGCTTGTGATTTAATTGAGCTGTCAAAATGTTTGTGGTATATTCCATCTTTCGGTTCCATTTTATTTTTTTAATAATTATAATACTATTTAATTCTTTATTCATTAATTGAGACCATAAAATTGTTTTTTGTTGTGCAAATTTTATCACTCGTTTTCATAAATAGTTTTTAAATTTTGTAATGGTGGAAATTGTATAGTTTGTACTTTTTTCTATTTATTTTAAGTTTATTTTGACTTCTTGTTTTTAGATAATGACAAATGTGTAAGTGATAAATGTATGAGTGACAAGATTTATGTTTAAAGTTGGTACATAACCTAAACTTTATTTATAGCATCTCCATTCATTTGGAGGATCTAATTCCATTCATTTGTTTATCTATTTCTTATCTAAATTCATATTTACAATTTGTGGGATTGACTTTGGTCAATTCTATAATCTATAGAAATGAAACCAAAACTTTCAAATTCAAATTTTGTTGAACTCACAGTCCTTCTTTTTCACTAGTAATTGTGTATTGATTTGAAGTGTGAAACGTTTCACTTGCAATCTTTGGAGTTGCATTTATGGATTAATCATAATTCATTAGAATCTAGATAATCTAGCACATTGAAATTGTTGGTGTAAATAGTGACCATATCAAACTAGTTAGTTTTTGGTATACCTAAAGAGAATACTATTCACATTGCTTAAGTCTCCACTTAAGGACTTCTAGAGTTTTGTCTCACCTCATGTGATTGAGACATGTGTCTTCACTCGAGGAACACTTCTTGCATGTACACTTGCCACTCACAAAACACTTGTCATGTGAGTTAACGTGTGTTCCATCATTAAAGAGTTAATAAATCATCGTGTTCAGCATGCCTATCTTCACCACCTTGCCTATATAAGCAAGGTTACCATGTACATTCAAATCATCTCTTGAATCAACTATGCTTATTTGTGTGCATGTATTTTATGGAAGTTTCTTGGTTTTTCTTTATGATCTTAGAAATCATAACATGGTATCAAAGTCGTGCAAGGAAAACTATTCCCAAAATCTTGCATCTAGTCTAATATAGAGTTCCATGTAATTTGATTTGCATGTAAAATTGATCTATGTTTGGGCATGATCTCAAATTTTGTTTGGGATTAATGTGATTCACATGCACATGTGTGATTTCATGATGTCGATCTATTTTCTTGTGCGTGGGCAAAAGATTTGTGTTGGGAAAGAGTCTTTATTTGCATGTGGAGGTTGTGAGAGTCTATCCTCTTGTCTCTACATATGTAGGCATACCTGATGGGCTCAATCATTGGCTAATTTTCCTTTTACTATTTTATGCTCTTTTCATTTCTTCTGCTAAGTTTCAAAGACATTGCCAAGACCTTACATACCTTTTATATTTCTTTTTATATATTTTTAAGCAGTTTTAAGTATGTGGAAATGGAAATATGTTATGTTGATATATATGTATATATGCATGCATGCATATCTATGAAATTCAGTATGATTCTATGTTTAATTTATGATTGTTAATAATGTTGATGCCTTTGGAATAAGACTAACAGTGTGCAGCAAGAAGGATTGTCAACCCGCAACAACAAGTTTCTTAGCCCACAACATAAGGATTGTGGATGGTTGTAGAGAAGAAGTCAAACAACCTAGGTGCAACACTTTCATAAGGAAATGAAGGTAATCATTTATTGATCAGTTGTGAGTCACTGCATAACACTCTTTCTTGCCAAATAAGAGAGCTAGGGCAAGGAGTCTACTCTCAGTAGGAAAAATTTATGACAAGATTGTTCTCAAGAACACATCTTTGTTAAAGCAATTAAACTGTTGGGCATAGAATTCAAATGTGGATTTTTTACTCTTGCTTTATATTTATTATTTTCTATTTTAGACTAAGTCCTCTTCCTATCTTCGAGGGAGAATTGGCGATTGTTTTATGAGTTTGTTTTCAATCCATGAATAATGAAACTTCTCACATACCCTTTATAGTGTGATCTTCTATCGAGGAGGAAATCTAGTTGATAATTACTAGTTAGAAGTTTATTTGTTTTCCATTATTACTCAGTAGTTGTAGCAATAGAATGTGTGTTATTGAATAAAAGATCTTCAACAGATTTTTGTTGGATTTTATGTAAGAGTTCAATGTTAGAATGCAATAAAGGAAATTGGTTTAATATCATGATTTGTTGAGTAAGTAAGTGAGTGTTTGACAACTTTTGTAGAAGCAACAACTCAAGCAAGTGTCGCTTGAGGTACTAATAACCCACTTCAATTTTTATTGTTAGATTAGATAATACATTGTTGAATTCAATTTGTAGTTTCTAGTTATATACATGTGTTGCAATTCATGAATTGAATTTTGTAACCTCATGTTTGGTTTCATACTCCAGAGGAACTAGCTAGGATAAGACACTACAGTTTTAAAAATTGACAGTTACAATCTTAAGCATTAGGTATTGTAGCATAAGGTAGCAGTTTATATTCATTTCCCCTATTTTATGAATAAGCAATTCATTTCACTATCTAGCTTTTATCATATTTTGTACATATGTATTTTCTTATACTCCATTGATGTAGGATGTCTCTAGGATTTGTGAATGCATATATTTTTCCAACACTATCTAAAGTTTATGACTCCTTGGTTGATAATTAAATGCAACCCTCTTATGGAAGATGAACTCTTCAATTAGGGATTCTCAGGTCCTCTGAGTTGTGTGTATATCTAGTAGCACCAAGTTAATTAGACATTAGAGAGGCTCTAATTGTTTGGTGTCGTTGTTGGGGATGGTGCTAAGTTCAGTATTCTCCTGTGTATTTTCAATTCCTTTCAAGCTTTCATAGTTTAGCAATCTTGTAACATACCCAATTAATATTTCACAAAATAAATTAAATATTAACATTATGAATATAAATTAAGATAGAAATTCCATAGCTATTTTCCTTCATAGAAATTTCATGTCCACGATGTAAAGTAAAACAATTAGTTGTATATTCATTTCCAAATGTCAATAGCCAATATACATAGTTTGACTTGGCATTCAATTGCCACATAGTCAATACAATAATTACACCAATGATACAAGTACATCAAATAAGATAGAATTTCCACTATAAATTCCTCTTCGACAACTCACCTCCACTGGCGGACGAGAACATGCTTCAGGTGCTTTTCCACCCAACCACTAAGCTACGCTTCCATGGAATTCCTCTGTCCATCGAAGAATACCCGACCCTGCACGAAACACTTAGCAAGAGATACAGTTTGCAAGGTGGAATCTGGTGTGTGCCTAACTACATGCATTTCTATCTACTATTAGAACATGCAAGTTCCATGTTAGGTAAAGACAGAAAGGATAAATAAATAAAACAATATGTTCCAAATAATGACTGTAAAGCTTGGCCAAGCTCATGTTGCAAAATGCAACTTAAGTTAGATTTAGAAAAGTAAATCTACACTCTTTGGCACCCTTTCTTGGAAGGAAAATTACCATAATAAATGGGTATCCCTCCCTTCTAGACCATCTGCTAGCATCATACATCATTGTGCTACAGTATATCTAATACATTGTATCATTCCATTACATCATACATCAAACAAGTAGTCCATTTAAGTCTAGTATATCCATTCAGTCATTCATCTATTAATTATATTTCCTTAATATTCACATTTGCACATCAACACTATACGAGTTCTATAGTTTTTCCTTTGTAAATGAAGTTAAGTGACTTAATTAAAAAAAAAAAGATGAAGTAAGAAGGTATACCTCATGTATGTGCACATGCATAAATGATGAGTTTATGCATATACACATATTTTCCATATGAACACAGTTTGGAAAAAATGTGTATACATTCTTAAGATTAAAGCAAAAATTCCATTTTGTATGCAATTCTTTTCCATATTTAGGGAAACATTGATTTCATTAGATGCACGAATCTAGTTTTTTTAATAATCATAATATTCACTTTACAACATAAGAACACATGTACAATAGTTC
>VDFB02175482.1:0-13636 GCA_007258455.2 Sequoia sempervirens
CCAATGCAAGCAAAGCTTTCCCAGAAAGAACTATATGACATTCAAACAGACCTTCCAAACATAGGTCATTCTAACCCAAATACCACGTACTCCAATGGATTTCAAATTACAAAGCACCCACAGATTATAGATAACAATGAATACTACAAGTTAAGATGAATGTTAAATAAAGAACAACAAGCAATTGTTAAGGATGTTCTCATAAAAAAGATGAAAAATCCACAAAATCCATTGCACTTGTTTTTGACTGGGGGAGCTGGAACAGGAAAGACTTTTACAACAAAAGCCATCTACCAAGCTCTCATTCGCATGTATAGCAATTCTGTTGACAATAATCCAGACAAACCCAAGGGCTTATTAATTGCATATACAGGTAAAGCAGCATATAACATAGGGGGATTCACATTACATTCAGCATTTCACATACCTTTTAACACATCAGAATTCCTGCCACTGAACACTGAAGTGCTTGACACTCTGTCAAAGCACTATGATCAATTGTGCATACTTCTTATAGATGAGATATCATTAGTTGGCTCAACATTTCTATGGTATATTGATAGAAGACTACGAGACATAATGCAAATGCCTACAACATACTTTGGGAACCTTGATACCATATTTTGTGGTGACCTTTACCAGGCACAACCTGTCCTTTACTCTGTGGTTTTTGATAATAGGCCTACTCCAATTGAATTAATGCCTTATAGTTTCTGGAAAGACCACATAAAATGCTATTCATTGGTGACTACCATGAGACAAAAAGATGAAATTTTTATTTCAATTCTTAATAGAATACAAGTAGGCATTCAGACAACTCATGACATAGACTATATCAACAAAATTTGCTTTCATCCTGTACCATTAGATCCATTGCTTCTTCACCTTTTCTATAGGAGAGTAGATGTTCAAGCACATAACAACAAAATGCTATCAATCATTCCAGCCCAAATGGTTGTGCTAGATGTGATAGATGAAGTTAACGAGGACCTTAATGCAATACGAGTGTACAGTCACACAATGACACTCCCATCACAAATATGCTTGAAACCAAACATTCTTGTTGAGCTTTATGCAGGCAATTACAATGTTCAAGATGGCCTCGTCAATGGTTCAAATGGAATTTTAAAGCATATACATCACAAAAACAATATTGATATTGTTTGGATTAAATTTAATGACCCATCAATTGGACATCACCAGCGCACAAAACTAGCACATTGCTATTCTACTATCATTGACAAAGACTGGGTGCCTATACAACGCATTGCTAGGCCAATCCAGAAAATAACAATAAACAAGAAAATTACAACTAGAAAACAATTCCCAGTACAAGTAGCATGTGCGCGAACCATACATCGAACCCAAGGATTAACAATGGAGTCCTTAGCTTTTGATCCCACAGGCATTAGACAGCATGGACTAACGTATACAGCTCTGTCACAAACAAAATCAGTAGAATCATTGTTCCTGTTACAACCTTTAACTACAAAAAACTTCAAAATTAAAGACAAAATACAACTAGAAATGTCTCGTCTTCAAACATGTGCACAATGGCAACTTGATAATCTAGACACATGTTCAAAAAACAAATCACATTTGCTCCTATGTACATTGAACACTCGTAGCTTGAAAGCACATGCAGATGACATCGTCAATGACTGTGACATAATGCAATCTGATATCTTATGTCTCCAAGAAACACATATGCATCCCTTTGAGCTAAATACCTTGCTGCAGGATTTTGATAGCTTCTCTGTACATAACATACATGGCATAGCAACTTTCACTAGGAAACATTTGCTCTTGTCAAAAATAGTACAACATGAAACTTCAAATATTGAAGCTATCACATTAACAGTAATGCTATCTAACAATGAACTCAATGTTTGTAATATTTATGCAAGACCTGCAACTGCCATAGATGAAGTAATTGCAATGTTGTAAATAATTATTGGGTCCACAAATTCAGAAAATATGTTGTACATTTTAGGCGATTTTAATGTCGACATGTCTTCAGAAAGCAGAGGCAAAAAAATGCTTCACAGTTATATGCAATAAAACAACATACAATTTATGTTGAACCAACAACACAGCATAGGCAACTCAGTCATTGATCACATTTGGTCCAACACGGCTACAAATATATGCTCTACATATATATCAGAAGCATATTGGACTGATCACAATCCAATTTTCCTAAAATTGCATGTTGCACAATAGACAAATTCAACTTTATAGAACTTATAGCCTTATATCACCTTTATGCATTGCAATGTCTTTTCCAATACTATATCCATTATTTGCAGGAGATCTATGGATGAAACTAAAAGGCAGTCAAAGCAAATACAAACCACACAAGAAGAATCAGTACAATGGTAAAGTGCTCATAGTATTATTCCTTCATACTCATTCGCCCAAATCACAAATATTCAAATAACATTGTTCCAATTCTTTGCAGGACACCAAAAGATGTGTCAAAAAGACAATCCAAATAGGTGCAAATTGCACAAGAAGAATTAGCACAATGGTAAAGTACTTCGTTCTACAATGTACCACCATTTTCCCAAGTTGCTAATATAAAATTAGCATTTTATTGACATTATCCTTGTTCCTTGTAGGACAAGAGTCAAGAAACCTAGAATTGTTTCAATTGAATAGTAAATGCAAGAAGAGCTGGAGACACTTTCCAGGGTGATGTCCTTGTTGCTTACAAAGCAACATTGGATAAGGCCAAAAAAACAAGGGAAATGCTACGTGCTGATCTGACAAATCACAAAGCAGAAATGACAATCACATTAAATGTTAGTGGAGACCTCGTGTATCAACATGAGCCTAAAATAGTCCTGGGATTAGCTATTTCAATATTAGATTTCCAAGTTGCACCTAGGACAGATTATGACAGAGGTGATTGTGATTGCATTTTGATTTTAACATCCATAAGCAGCACTGAAAACATCCCCCGCCTCTGTCAAGAGTACAAATTCATCCCAAGTACAACTATCAGCCAATTGCTAACAACTGTAAATGAGTACCCAGCTGGCACAATAGCTGCACTGGTAGTTGGTGCCAGAAAAATGGATACCCAATTTGCAATTGACATCAAAGATAGCCACACTGACATAGACAAGGTACAGGTATTTCAGTCTATAGAACTTTTACCTCTTCTTTCAGTTTCAAGCTTTAAATGTTCTGCAATCATCTCTATAACAATTTCTAGAACAAAATCTAATCGTCTCATTGAATTGCAATTGCTATTACGATCAACATATGAGCAACAATACTTTGCACTCGAAGACCAATTGCATACAAATAAAACACCTGCAATGCTTTTCAAGAATGTTGTAAGAAAAATAGATCAAAGGAACACATTTCACACATGTAGATCAACATTCATCTGTACCTTGAATGACAAAAGAAGCTTGGAAAAACTCAACAGCTTACTACATTCAACTTTCAAGGTAACAACATTCTTTTTTAAAAAATCTAGTTCATCCAAACTTGTATTTTTGTCTTCTCTAACAATTTTGAACCATATTCTATAGGTTTCTGGTACTCTAAAAACAGCAAATGCATTTTCCAATCCATTTCATGCATGTTGCCCAAAATGCAAATTCAAATTTACTACTTATGGCACACTCCAAGAAAAAACTGCTCACTGTAAACAGTGCAACCAACAAGTCAATTATACATTTTGTTTACAACTTAAAACCACCATAACAACTTATGACAATCAAACAATTCAGTCTTCAATTGACCAGGCCACCATGCACCGTCTATTGCCCACACTGCAAAGGCTCAGCTATGAAGACTACATTAAGGACAAGTCAGCAATGATATTCATCCTACGGGACTTCAGTGCTGAAGGACATTTTAGCCTTGACCAAAACAATGCCATTGTTGAAGCCATTTGCATTAACAAATAGACAAGAAACATCACCAGAAGGTAATAAAGTCATTCATATGTAAACTTTTTTTCTTTTCAACCAGTACCTCAAATCACTATTCATACAAACTATGTTTCTAATACATAGGATTTTGTTGGCTTTACAGGAAACTAGGAATAGAGGAGCAGAGATTTACATTGTTCAAACTTTTAATTTTTCTCCTTTCCATGCTCCAAGACATTTCACTGGTTCTCACATGTTACAGACATCTTTGGTTTTAAAAAACTTTATTGCTATTATACATTTAGACACTTCTATAGGTTACTATGTTAAAGTATTCTAGAATATGGACATCTGAAACTCTAATTTTGTTTTTACACCTATGAAGACAATGGTTCTCTATGTACATCTGACATATATGTTCAATAATTATTATCCCTCCATGTATAATGCCATTCAAACTATATAGTTTAAATGTTCCCTTTTGCATTCTGTCATTCCTAGTTTTTCCAAAATTTGCTTTATGATTCTTACGCTTTCAAGAATTTATGGTAACCAGTTAGAAGTTATTATGGTTGCACACTCTAGACCCATTAACAAGTTATTTGAGACAGTAAATGGTTATTTTCCTTTGGCTTTTTCCCATTTTTTGCTGTTATTGCAACCAAGTCTCGCCCCTGCTGCTATGCATTGTACTTTAGAGTCACTTTTCCATCATGTATTCTAATGTATAGAGTACACTCCTATATACACAAATCCATTTGTTGCTTTTGCTGCATATATGCATATTCACATGTATATATGCTTCTATGTCCATATGCACATACGCACATATTCATGTGTCCATGTATTCATTTAAGCTTCTACGTATTGCTGTATGCAACTGCGTGTGCATGCGTCCATGTATTTATGGATCTGCCACTCTAGCCTTGTACCAATTTATTATGTTATATGGATAACGCATATAGTAACACTAATTAACACTAATTAACTATTTCACTGTACATAGTAACTATTTTCATGAATGCCAGATAAGCTTATGTGTATCAGGATACATATATACTGATACTAAAAACTACTGATTTACGATCTCTATTGTCCCATTTTCGTAGACATGTTACTATTGCGATCAAGTGTGTAAAGCATTCATGTTCAAAGAAATTAGATACAGGAATGGCAATATGTTACACAACCTTGTCTTATGCCTTTATAGCAGTTTTTTCATTGCATTTCAAGAATACCAGAAACTAGAATTTTATTCATATTATTTCCATCTATGGCATTTACAGCTTTTCTAATAATTATTACAAGCATAGAGCTTCTGAAGTGCCGAATAATAGTTCTATTGTTCTGCGTGGATGCCTTACAAATACGTACCCTCGCTAAAGTACTCGGGATATTCAAAAATTTCCAAGCACTTTTACATCAGCTTTCCACCTCGGTTTCTATTTTCGCCATTCAATGCATTTCACTCTAATCTGGCGACACGACACACCAACAATTCGGGCTTTGATAAAATCCAAGTGCCTTGCTTAATTTTAAATTGATCAATCGAGTGTGCTCGGGTAGCTCCCCGAGGAGAGCATTTTAATGCATTTAATCTACATTCATGGACTACGTACTTCTAGCCACTACCTTTTGAAACTATGCCTTTGCTTAAATTTATTTAATCAATTTCTTTGACCACATTTCTTTGACAAGTTTTTTTGAACAATTCGCTTCCCCTCTATGCGTTTCCATATTTTGCATATATGCCTATGAGCACATTAACCACAATAGGTCACAAAATTCCTTTATCCTATATGCTTTCATCATAGCATGAAAGTTCAAAGCAATTGCAGATTCTAGGTTTTCATAACACAAGCTTACAGAACACAAAAACAACACACACAAAGTAATAAAGATGCATACCAAGTGGCTTAACTCTATATTAAATGGCCAAAGTACCATGTCCTTGCATGTTCACCAAGCAACACCAACGCGTTCACCTCCAGCCAGATGTCATTTAATGCATTTACTTTGCATTCATGCATTGCACTTACATTTTCCTCATATTTTAATGCATTTAATCTGCATTCATGGATTGCGTACCTCTAGCCACCAACTTTTAAACTATGCCTTTGCTTAAATTTTTAGAATCAATTTATATGCTTGCATTTTCCTAATTCTTTTAAACAAAATGATTTATAAGTTGCATCAAGGTGGCCAGATAAATGCTAATTTTAATATATAAACAGCTCTCCCAATGCAAACCGCACTCAAAAGTTAGCGTAATATGTTCAATGGTAAAATGTGACGGCTACCGCCGCCTGGCGAAAAGAGCATTAAGGCAATGAAGCAGGGTAATCGAAAATCGCTCAGAGAGTTTTGACTGAATCCATATGCATAATTTCAGATTCAAACCAGTGGCCGAGAAGCATAACCAACCCGGCTGCCCCAACGGTCCACCTGCGTCCCGCCGCATGTCTGTTCTCGAAAATGCCGTCCTGCTGTCCCATCACCATTATTGTTGATATAATTTCCGTCTTAAACCTCTTTCGCGAGGAGGACTGCTTATGAATAAAAAAACTTTACAAGCCCCCTACATGCAAAACGCCCATGCACTTGCCAAGATTCTACATGCATCCATCCATTGCAGCCACATATCTATGTGCATGTAGGCCATGTGGATATATATCTGGTGCAGCCTTCATATATGCAATCCATGATTTTATACGTATATTTAAGCATTTATATCCCCGCTATGCATCTATCTATCTATCCATGCAACTATGTTTCTATGTATTCTTCTACCTATAGATGCATCCACGCATATATGTATGTCTTCACTACTTTCTAGATTAAAAAAAACAACTTTGGAAACATCAACTTCCAGAATTAAATACCAATATGCACAGAGTCATCATATTACTCTAACTAGATGACTATGAACTACATGTTACCTATGCAATCTAAATTCTAGAGATACATACCATCCTTATGCACCTATGCACAAATACATACTATCTAACATATATACATAATTACATGTACACATATACACATGCAAACCTATATACATGGATGCATACAAAGACTATGTTTCATGGGATTATTAAAGAGTTTAGTTGCTTTCTATATGGTTCCACACTTTGCATGTGTGCCTATGAGGACAATAATTATAGTATCCAGAACCAAAAACTAGTTACTTGAGGCAATAAATACTTTCTTTCCTCAGTTTTCTTTTACTTTAGAGGTTTAAAACACACAGTCAGATTAGCAATGTGAGCAAATATACTTTATTTCCTCAGTTTTCTTTTACTTGCTCATTCCTTCCAAAGCTCTCTTTATAGCACAGTTGTGCATTGCCTCCAAGACTCACATGAATCCTTGGTATTTCAGGAAAAGATTCAATTGGATAATACTAAAAATGATCTAAACTATGATTTTATAATCAAAGTATCCAAATGCACTACAGCAATCTGAAACCCAACTTCATTTAACATGTACAATGACAATAAACAGAACAAAAAATGCATTTGCTTCAAAGTTCTTAAAGCAATTTCAAGAGATTGTCTAGCCATTGTCCAAAATATAGTTTTCTATTAGCATAGACCTTCAACCTTCTTTAGGTCTGACTGCTACTTTGTTAATTCATTCTCATTGAAAAGTCAAAATGTGAAATGTTCCCAAGGATAATTATACTTTTTTATCTCTTTTAATTGTTATATATTCAAAGACTAATTAGCAATCGAAACAGCCTCCCCTCTAGTCAGATGCAATTCAATGCATTAATTTTGTATCAATGAACTGTGTACTTTCAGCCATTACTTTTAATCGAAGTATGCATATGGATTCAGAATCAAACTCTCAAAATAAATGCATATATAAATGTGTCTTTTTCTTCATTTCATAATGTATCTATGTATCCATAGGTGCAATTATGCATATATCGATTTGTGCATATATCTTGTTATCTCTTTATGCATCTGTCTATATATGTATGGCTGTATCTATGGGTACATGTATACCTTCATTTATGTATATATGCGCCTATGAATTGCATACAGACATCCATGTATATATGCATCTATCAATAAGTTGCATGGATACATGTATATATGCATCTATGGACTCATGCACCCATGTATGTATGACAGCTCATTGGTTCCAAAGCTCTCTTTATAAGACAACTGTGCATTGCATGCAAGACTCAAATGAATCCTTCATATTTCAACAAGAGATTCAAATGGATAACACTTAAAATGATCTAAACTATGATTTTATAATCAAAGTATACAAATATATAAATGTGTCTTTTCCTCTATTTCATTATGTATCTATGTATCCATAGATGCAGCCATGCATATAACGATTTATGCATATCTTGCCATCTCTACATGCATCTAACTATATATGTACGACTGTGTCTATGGGTGCATGTATACATTGATTTATGCATATATGCACCTATGAATTGCATACACACATCCACCTATATATGTATCTACTGATATTTTGCATGGATACATGTATATATGCATGTGTGGACTGATGCATCCATGTATTGGTCTTTCTCTTTGTCTTTGGCCAAATGGCCCCTAATCGCCAAAGTATCCTAGCCACCCATGGACATCAAGCAATTCCAACACCTTCCCCACCACCCACATTCCATTTAATGCATTTGCTTCAATTATTTTCACCCCTCCATGTGTTTGCATTTTCCTGATATTTCAATGCATTTAATTTGCATTCAAGGATCACGTATTTCTACTCGCCAGATATATAAACTATGCCTTTGCTTAAATTTATTTAATCAATCTATGCAATCGCATTTCACTGATTTTCAATAACAACAATAATTTATAAAGCTATTCAGATAAATAGAAATAGCTAAATGCTAATTTTCCAATCTTGATTTATCATAATAGTGCTAGTTTTCCAATATAACAAAATTAAAAGTTATACGTTAACATACATTTATGCATATTGTCCATACATGCATATATGCATATATGACTTCATCCATATTTGCATATGTATATGAATACATCCTTCCATGTAACATACGCATTTGTAGCTGTATCCAAATATGCATACATACATGTATACATGTGTTCATATGTCCATCTCTCCATGTAGTTCTGTTTTCAGTGTATACATGTTTCTGTTGATTCATCAATGCATATACATATGGTTAGCTTTACGTATTTATCTCTCCATGTATTTAATGTTCTCCACTCCATTAGCATTCACATGTTCTCTATTTTTATGTTCTTCCATATTTATATTTTCCATAGTCTATGCATAAGAACTTCCACTTTGTCTTCTGTTTTGACTTTTCTATCCATAAATATCATTATATTTTTATATCCACTCTTCTATTGTTGCATTTCAAGGAAGCTCAAGGATATCAGTACCTTGTTCAGTATGAAGGAGAGTGAGAAATGCAACATGGGTCTCTTTCCTGTGTTTATATTGACAGAGTCAGCCCTATGATGATTTTTAAAAGCGTAACCAATACCAAACTACACATTCTTCCACCCCTTGTTACAAGAAATAATAACTTCATACCCTATTGATTCCATTTATTTCCATTTCCACCCTCACACGTCCTTTCTTCTCAAATCAAATACATCTCAAAATCCAATTATTTGCTTCTGTTGCCTCATACCAATGTGTTGCATTCCTTTTTTCACTAAACCCAGCACTCTCATTGAAATTTTCATTTCTTCCATTTAATTGTAAGCATACAACTTGCAAACGATAAATTCATACCATTTACATTCACATTCATTCTCATATCCACCATCCCATATCCTTGCCTCCCATGTCAAATACTTTTTATAACTTATTCATACACCTTATTTGCATCTCACCCTTTGTTCCACTCACATAACTCATTCTTATTTTTAACATTCACACATCTTTATCTATCTACACCTCAAATATATCTTCATCCATCACAACAAAATTCACACCATACCAAACAAAGAAAAAGATGAAGAAAATATAAAGGTTATGCAAATAAACACTGAGGGCTTCAAAAATAACACTCATAACATATAGTTCTATTCAAGAGTTATTTTCATAATGCCTTTTGTAAACCTTGTTTATTACAGATCCTTAAAAGCGCGTATGATAGTTTCTTCAAGCCTATAATGTGTAATCAAATTTAACAAATATTGCTTTTTGCTTTTTAGTTTGTCTGATACAAGAAATCCAAGTAGTGTTTCACAGTGCTTTAAGGCAATTGTATACTTTCATTATAAATTCATATTTTAAACTACTTTTAGTATTGTTTATTCAAGTTTTTTTGTTCAAATGCAAAGGCTTCATCTGCGTTTGATAGGAATTATTGTTTATAGGATGTTGTGACATACATTAATTGGATGTATCTCATCATCTTTCTTATCAGGATGCTAACAACCTTTTTTTGTATCTGTTCTTCAATGTATCTAGATACTATGAACTATGAATTCTATTTGCATATCGCTTGGTTGTACGAGCCATAGTAAGCGCTACACAATCATAGCAATCACAACTCATAGTATTCATATACACCCATGCACAAATACATGGTATTCAACACATTAACACGTACATGGTCTTCTAGGCCTTCTTTGTTACTTGCCTTTGATTAATAGTTCAAATGCACACAAAGCTAATTGCAATCATATCTTTCTTTGAATTGCTAGGTACTTAAAGGCTAACTAGCAATTGCCTAATTATTTAGATATGGGACAATACAAGGATGAATAATAAAATATGAACTTGCCTAAATGGTCATGAATGATAGAGCTATTTGGTAAAATGCTACATATACTGTGACATTTAAGCTTCAAAGACTGCCACTGAATAGCAAAAGCTTCAAAACTCTCAATTAACATGTAAAGGGCTGAGAAAAATTGATTTGCTAACTGAATGGGGTCATTTTACTTCAATTATTTAGCACTTATTCTTAACTGTTTAATCACAATATGACTGGATGGCTAGCTGGCGCCATCCACAAAAAAGCATTTAAAGCAAAGGCAACAGTAATCTGTTATATATACACATACATACATGGCAACATAGATACATGCATTCATATATACATAATTGCATGCACATATATACATGCAAACCTATATGCATGGATGCATACAAAGACTATGTTTCATGGGATTATTGAAGAGTTAACTTGCTTTCTATATGTTTCCATATTTTCCATGTGTGCCTATGACGACAATAACCACAATATTTAACAGTATTCCTCTATCCTTGATAACAGCTCATTGGTTCCAAAGCTCTCTCTATAGGACAACTGTACATTGCCTACACGACTCAGATGAATCCTTCGTATTTCAAGGATAGATTGAATCAATAACACTTAAAATGATCTAAACTATTACTTTACAATCAAAATTTCCAAATGCATTGCAACAATGCCAAACCCAAGTTCCATTTAAGATGTACAATGAAATTAAATAGAAGGGAAAATGCATTTGCTTTAAAGTTTACACAGCAATTTCAACAGGTTACACATGCATTTATAGATTGTGCTTTCTGTACCAAATTACATGGACACATCTATACATTTTTCCATGCACAAATGTTCACATGGATCCATATATTTATGCATTCCTTTCATATATGCTTTGCTGGTATATAATTTGTTTTCCATGTTTTCCTTTCGCTTCCTACTTTAAATGCTACTTGAGCATCGCTATGCTTTCACAGATTTGTATTTCTACTTCAGTTTACTGTTTTCCATTCAAATTTCTTGTTCACATGTCATCTATGCTTTATACTCTTTGCATTCTGTGCACATGCATACATCTATACATGCATACCTCAAGCATTGTTACAAATGTGTAAGATTATTTGCATTCAAAACTTCAAACAAAATAATAATACACTTTTGCTTCATTGATAAGGTCATAAAGGAAATTAGTTACTGGAAATGTGGACATGCACCCATGTAAAGGTGCTAATGTTCATTGGTATTTCTCTTTTCATTCTTGCATTCTTAAATATCATTATATTTTTATATCTATTCATCTCTTGTCACATTTCAAGGAAGCTCAAAGATCTTGGAACTTTGTTTAGTCCAAAGGAGAGTGAGAAATGAGACACTAGTATTTCTTTTGTATTTGTATTGAGACATTCAGCCCTATGATGATTTTAAAAAGCATAACAAATAACAAAATACACATTCTTCCACCCTTGCTTGGAACAAAAGTTCACTTCACACACTATCGAATCCACTCATTTCCATTTCCACCTGTGGACATTATTTCTTCTTAAATCAAATACATTTCAAAATACATTTATACACTTCTCTTGCATCACATCAATGTCTTGCATTCCTTTTTTTTTCTCAATCCAACTCACTCATTCAATTTTTTTATATGGCATTCATATACCTTACTTGCATTACATCATTCTCTCAATTCCTTCTCTTTGTTGCACTTACATCACTCATTCTTCTTTACCACTCTTACATATCTTTATCTATCTATAGCTCAAATATACCTTCATCCATTAGAACAAAATTCACACCATACCAAAGGAAAAATTGAAAAAAATATCAAGGTTATGCAATTAAACACTGAGGGATTTCAAAATAACTATGACAACATAGAGTTGTATTCAGGACTTCCTTTGAAAATGTTTTATACTATTACATGTTTATTGCAGATAACTAAGAGCACATATCACAGTTTCTTGGAGGCTAAAATGTATAGTCATTTTTCATAAATATTTACATATATCCATGCATTCAAGTGCATAGTTGGATATCCTTAATACACTTGGTCAAAAAACAATAATGTATGATTCTTTTGTTTCGATCATAAATGTTCTTTTTTATATCTGTAAAATGCAAATTGTTTTAGACATTTTCCTAGCTTTCTTCACATAGGCATATATACATTCTTATTTACTAATGTATTGCTCATTTGTTTCAATCTGTGATGTTTTCCTACTTCTTGTACAAGTTGTAACTTGTTTCTAATATTTCTAGCTTTATGGACGCAGGCATATATAGATTCTTCTTAACATACCAAGTTAAATGGACACATGTACACATTCGTGCATGCATATGTCTTTACAAGGATCCATATTTTAATGCTTTCCTTCCATATATGCATTCATACTAACTCGTTTATTTATCTTGTTTTCTTTCATTTAATACTGCAAATGCAATTTCAGTCTCATCACGCTTTCAGGCTTGCTCCGGTGCCGACGACGCTTTTCACTATTTTGTCCATCCTATGCACATCGCTAAATGTCTATATGCCTCCATGTACAATTTATGCTTCAACCATTGCTACGAACATTGTAACAATATTTTACTATACATTATTATAATAATTTATTGTTTCTACGCAAAGTGCTACAGACATGTTCATTGTTTTATTGTATTTGCATTTTATCTTACCAATATAAAATTCTTTATATCTATCTAATTATTTTTTTTCCAAAATATATACATATAAAAATAATCATTCGTATTTCATTAGCAACATTCAAATCTAGTTTGCAATAAAATCAATACCTTTGTACAGTTTCATCTAAGAATTTATCATAAAATTTTTTACACTTATTACATTTTCAAAAGTTAAACTATTACATTTTATGTTATAGTTACACAAATCTAATCTTAGGTACTAAGCTTCTTTATTATAATTTTGCAAATTACTTATTGTTTATTATATAAACACAATTTTTTACTCATATTACATAAACAATATTAAAATCTTATTTATAATAAAATCAATACCTTT
>VDFB02175483.1:0-53097 GCA_007258455.2 Sequoia sempervirens
TCTTGTTAATAAAGTTAATTTCTAATAGTTTTAATCTTTCATAAGTAGGATAATTCCACTTAATGTTGTATTACTTGTCAGTTATTAATTTTTCAATATTAATGTCAAGTAATGTGGAAGTATAGAGTATTAATTGTAAATAATAAGTCAAATTTTGGCATCTTTTTCATAATGATGGCTAAGTAATGTCAAAATATTGAGTATGCCTTAAGAATATCCAAGTTTAGATTTTTTACATTATTACAAATAATTAATCTAATCACTATACTTAAGTGTACTTAGGTTGATGAGGTTAGACAACATCTTGTCTAACTGAATGTGCAACATTTAGACCTTTAGAGGTTACCAACTTATTTGGTAAACCTCATGCACATACCTTTTGAGGTTGGAAAACTTTCCAACTCACCTCAAATGTCACCCAACACTTGGCACACAAGGTTGATGACTTGGTCATAGAGGTTGTTGATTTGCACACTCAAAGTGTTCCTAAAGTTGACACCTATAGAACACTTGTCTACTCATTTGTGCCACTTCATAAGACACTTGTCAATTCACCTCATAGGTGGATTGCCTCATCCTTACCTATATAAGCAAGGCTTTGTACTTATTGTAATTGAGTTGTGTAATACAATATTATATATTGTTCATGTGCTTGTCTTCTATGATATCATGGATTGGAGATTGTTGCAAGCCATTAGGTGAACAATTTTATTATTTTTAGTTTGATTTCCATCTTCTCTCGTCAATTTGCATTGATTGATTAGATCGACCCCACCCCTCCTACGGTGGATTTGGTGTTAAATCTCTAGTCTGGAGTATTCTCTTTGTCCATCAAGGCAGTGAAGATAAGTTTGTGGTAGGCTCATGAGGAAGTGAGACCACTCCCTCTATTTGCTGCCCGAATGTGAATCTATAGTCGTCGCCCACATTCCAATTGTAGGCAGTGTCATACAAGAGGAATCCTTGTTAGAAAATATTGCATTCAAACCCAGAATCACAAATAATTTCCCACATAACCCAAGAGAGATTAACATGCATACAAGTTTGCCAAATGCAAAGATCAAATAGACAAGCCACAAGATAACACAAGATTTACCCTAGGAAAACCCTCAAGAGGGAAAAACCCAACCTCCAAAAGCATCCATACTCCATCATATTAATCAGCCATAAGCAAATACAAGAGTTACAATGAATACCTCTAAAACATCAAGCCCTCCAATGCACTTTCATGTGTCCAAGCATGAATCCACACATCCCATGCCATGCTTCACAAATGCACTCTTCATAAAGACTCAATCAGCCAACCTGCTCAGCCTGTTCACACCCCAACCTAAAACCACTACATTGTGTTTGCTTTTATAGACACAAGCTCACACAAATACAACTGGTGGTAAGGTAAAACCATGTACCAGAAAACCATGTGAATACAAAACCACCGACCCCTTTTCTAATATTGGGTACTAAGCTATTACAATATTTAATTCCCCAATATTAAATTACTACCACATGTCTTCTACAAATAGTAATACAATGTTACAATACAATCATTACATGGGACCAAATAATTACCTAGTGTGATTATCCACACCACCAAGGTGCATCACAACTAAATAATTATTTAATTACAATAATAGAATAAAACATTTTATGCAATGGTGTACAACACCATACCCCAACATTCTCCCACTTGTTGTATACATTGCATAAGGGATCAATGCATGATATACATCATCATAGCCATCCATGAAACCACATGAATCTATAACATGCTCTCGTGCTCCAACAAGATACCTACAATAAGAACAAAGTGACCACCATCTCAAGCAAGAACTCCTCTCATCCTCCAACGTGCCACCTATGGAAGAAAAGGAACATGCCAAGGCGAAGGTGCAACAATCCATGAGCACAAGCACCAAATCCAAGTGATAACAAAGGCTCTAACCAAGCTGTTGTCAACTATAAAAAACCCACATGATCGGAAATAACATCCACAACACATGCTAATACATCCAACCATCCATACCTCCAAGGTATCAATACATCAATAAACTTATGCCAAGAACATATCCAACCTGTAAACTGCAACCAAGCTCCCTATATAAAACATGTCAATGAAGAACATACATATCTAGAAACTCCCAATGCATAGGTAATGCCAAAGCATATCAAGTCTACCAATCCACACTATACATCAAGGTGTGATAAGTCAATCAAAACATGAAGTACCAAGAAAAATTGCAATGATCCACACATACAACCCAAGAGCTACATCATCTCTCACAACATGTTGCCACCATCCTCCCAAAACAAGGAGAAACCATGAAGAGAGAAACCTGTAAACCATAATGTCCTTCTACCAACACCTCAAAAGTGTACCGTTGTGTCAAGTATGATCTCCTAAACAACCCCAACTGAAAAGCCTCACCAACATCCATAACACTCAATCTCAAAGATCAAGTACAACATAAATCAATGTAACAATGCCAACATGGATGTAAGCCTCTCAAAACAAGAAGATCAAACTCATAGATAACCATCCCCATTAACTGGAAATCAGCCCATAAACCATCTCCTAACAATCCTCATAAACTCAAATGTACAAGGAGATAACCATTCCATAACATCTCTCAAATGAATCCTCTAGAACTAACTAACATAGCTCAAGATCCATATCTATGAAAGATAAAGAATAAAAACTGAACACATTTGAAAGATATAATGGGAAAATACCTCTCAAATCATAAGCTACCGAGCAGACCAAGAGTGGGGAATGAGAATGCTCTCCAAGATAACCAAGCCATCATGACTCACTCCAAGAACAATCCCCTCTATCAGTCCATCATGAACTCATGTCCATATCTAGGTGAAGGCTCCCTCGGTCTTCCTGCTGAAACCTCCAAAGAGTAACCATCTCAAGCAAATGTCTCTAATCACAAGAGAACTCCAACCATCACCTACATCTCTAAGTATCCATGAGCACCTGTAACCGATCAATCCATGCCAAACTCCAAATGCAACATAACACCATCATGAAGTAATCAAACAAATTATCAATGTACTCAATACAAAGAGACTCACACATGATCAATGTCAAAGTTCCAACTATAGAATCAGGAACCAAACATGACAACATGATCTAACCATCTCCTCCTAGGAGATCACATGCACCATAACATACATCCTGGTCTCAAGAGAACATGTAATATGCCAAACTCTAATCTAGAATCAAGAGTGTACCATGACATCATAACAAACACTCTAAGCCAAGAAAACATATCCCTAATCACATGAAGATAACCATACCAATGATGCATCCATGTCACTGCCAACAACTCCCACTAAACTGAGATACGAGCTACACATGGCATCATGACAACCATCCTCTCCATGAAGATCATCCAAGTCTACACACACTCAACTGCAATGTCAATAACATACAAGTAAACCAAGATCTCCAAGCCAAGAAGATACATACAACCGCCATAAAAACATCACAAACCAATCCAACACCGCCAAATCATCACTGTCAAAAGCTCCCACTGAAAGTGTATAACCAATGAATGTACCAAGCTATCATGACATCGTGATTAAATCACATGCTACAAGTCCCATAAACCAACTAATCAAGTACTCCAAACATCTATCCTCTCAATCCCAAAACAACATACCAATGCACAAATGACCATAGACAAGGCCAACTAATGAAATCTGCAACAACAATGAATCAAACCTAGTGGATATAGACAGTCCACATCCGAGTCATCCCACTACAAATGAATGAGTGGCCAACCCACACACCTGCATAACTCGTAGATCCAATCACTGAAACATGCAAACTCATTATCACATTAGTAACTGCAAACCAAGATATCAAAAAAGATAACCATGTAGACATCAAGACTCAAACACCAAATCAACCACTGATCTAATTTTCCAACCATGTCCACAAATGAGTAATCATAGTCAAGGAACCAAATAAGCATCAAGAAGATAATATCAATCTCCTAACATCAAACCATATCACCACCAAACACCATTTACATGATCATGTCGTGCCAATGCATCAAATTTACCTACATATCCATGACACCATAACCATAGCCATCATTGAACCTGCACTCAACTATCACCCATACGAGACTCCAAGTCTCAAACCATGTCCAACCATGTCCTCAAAACCGAAGACACTTGTGTACCTGTCACCATCAAAGTCCTAACTCTGAAAATTACCTGTAAACCTGTACCAGGAAGCACCAATCTGATAATCAGCAATAGCATCATAAACAACATATAAAAACATGTACTCCCTCAAGTTTTCGCTTCTTGACTCATTCAGATGCTCACACAATCACACCCCGAATCTCAAGCTCCTACAAGCAATCAAACAAGTACCAAACATTCCTTGCACTACAAATTGATAAATAATCTGAACCACTGTGTAGTACACTGCAAATTCTCTCCAACACATCTTTGAAATCCAAAATTTGATTTCGTATGCAAAAGATATGACCAAAACCATGCAAATGAGAACATCTGACTTTCAGGCTCCAAAAACATGTCAAAAAGACAAAATCAGAAAACCAAACCTGTACCACAACGTAGTGCACGAAACTAGCTTTCCAACGACTATAAGAAGTTGAAAATCTAACATACTGGACGAAAGTTATGCTCATTTGAAAAGTTCAATCTGCCCCGCTGGTGGGAGCCTTCCTGTGGTGGCGTCATGGCGCTCCGGTGGTGGGTGGTCGGCGGAACTCAAACTTTATTAAATCCGCTTAAATATTTTCCAAAACAGGTACCCCCTTTGTAAACCCGGGACCCGATTGAATATTAAATCTGGAACATAAAAATTTTAAAGTTGCGCTCGGTCCGCGGATTTTAACACATAAAAATGATTGATTTTTTAAAAGTTTTTAAAAGACTTAAAAAAGCATTTTTCGGCGGTTAACCTACCGGCCGATAGAGGCCAGTACTGCCGTGACAGGCAGTGCATCACCTGCCAGCCTAGGGGCCGTGACAGCAATTGTCTGCGGTGCATTGCTACCGACAGGAAGTACGGTAGCGGCAGCGTGGAGGGCCCAGGACCCTCAAAAGGTTGCTTTTAATTTTATTTTTATTTTTGATAATTTTCAATAGTATTTTCTAATTTATTTTTCTTTTTATATTTTGCAGGATTTAGATAAAAAAAAATTTCAACAAACCCCAACGCGAAATTTTTCGCGAAATTTTCCAACATGTGGATTTTTCTACACATGCAAAAATGAACTTTTACTAAAAATTGTCCTTTTTTTTCAACTTTTCCAAAATAGGTCAAATTTTATGTCAAAATTCATCTTTTGATCAACCTGAATCCAGCCATGAAGTCCGTTTTGTTCTAGGAGGTTATTCATGAAATTTCCCCAACAAAACCCTCACATGCAAACTCAAACCAATAAACCCTTTTTCACCCAACTTTAGAAAACTTCAGATCTGCAATAAACCCAACAAATTTTGACAACCCAAAAGCCCAAATCTACATAAAAACACCTGCAACATGTGTTCCATACCTTGTAATGCCTCAGATCCTACATGCATGTCCATGGCTTCAACTTTGCAAAAAACTCTCAAACTAGGGT
Source organism: Sequoia sempervirens (assembly GCA_007258455.2). Lineage (NCBI taxonomy): Eukaryota > Viridiplantae > Streptophyta > Pinopsida > Cupressales > Cupressaceae > Sequoia > Sequoia sempervirens. Next base: position 5,616 of record VDFB02175483.1, read on the forward strand.
TATAATAAAAATTCTTCAACCATGAAAGCTCTGATACCACTTGTTAGGAAATATTGCATGCAAACCCAGAATCACAAATCATTTCCCACATAACCCAAAAGAGATTAGCATGCATACAAGTTTTCCAAATGCAAAGATCAAATAGACAATCTAGAAGATAACACAAGATTTACCCTAGGAAAACCCTCAAGAGGGAAAAACCCAACCTCCAAAAGCATCCATACTCCATATTAATCAACCATAAGCAAATACAAGAGTTACAATGAATACCTCTGAAACATCAAGCCCTCCAATGCACTTTCATGTGTCCAAGCATGAATCCACACATCCCATGCCATGCTTCACAAATGCACTCTTCAGAAAGACTCAATAATCACAGCCAACCTGCTCAGCCTATTCACCCCAACCCAAAACCACTACATTGTGTTTGCTTTTATAGACACAAGCTCACACAAATACAACTAGTGGTAAGGTAAAACCATGTACCACAAAACCATGTGAATACAAAACCACTAACCCCTTTTCTAATATTGGGTACTAAGTTGTTACAATATTTAATTCCCCAATATTAAATTACTAACACATGTCTCCTACACAAATAGTAATACAATGTTACAATACAACATTATGTGGGACCAAATAATTACCTAGTGTGATTATCCACACCACCAAGGTGCATCACAACTAAATAATTATTTAATTACAATAGAATAAAATATCGGTGCAACAAACATCAGCACCCCAAACAACCCTGCAAAACTGCTATATTTGATGGTATACAAAGCCACATTTTTTTTTTATCCTCCAGTAGCGACATCATCATTTGCAGGCCATGCCCATCGGTGTGCTTCATCCATTATTTCCTCCATCACAGAATTCTGCACTTAAATCATTCAATCACGCTCTTCTCTATTGAGGACATGGGTATCTTTTGAGACATCGATTTCTGCTGTGTAAATCATCCTTCCAAAAGCCATCGATCATCTTTTTCAATCAGATGCCAATTTATTTATAAAGCAATTTGAAAGCTACGTATACACAAAGCCATGTAGATTTTGGAAATCTACAAAGTCAAATTTATCAAGCACAATTTGCACCAAACTGATGTCTTTCTTATTCACAACAAAAATGCTTAGATATACAAATAGATAACCACCGTAGGAATCCCAAGAGGAAAATGAGGAAAAAATTAGAGAGTTGCAATTAGTTAGCTTATACTATGAACAACAGTTAACAACATGAACAACAGTTAATCAACAGTTGTTAATTGCGTCTAGTGTAACAGTCAATTAATAGAGAGTTAATTGCGCTAACAAGCCAGTCCATTTAGTCAATACTTGAGTCATGTCATATTGTTGTGTCTCAGATTAAAGTGCTATTTACCATCAAATCGCAGGCCAAGCCAAAACCCCTAAGCACCCATGTGTTTTGTGTTAATTTATGTAGCTTGGACAGGTGTCTCCAAACCCAAGAATATTAATTAATTAATTGATTCCTCTAGAGACTTTTATAAACTAGTTTGTTAGGGTTTGTTAGAGTCTAGTTGATCTTAGCCATCGATTGAGATTGTTGCCATTGGTTTTTCAATGAGATGATTATAAAAGGGGATCAATGGGCATTTGGAGAATACACACTTGAGAAAGATTTGTAGTGATCGAAAATAAATTTGTAGTGATAGCAAATAGTTTCGCAGTGATAGCGTTGGAGGCAACAACAATGGAATTTCAGTAGGGGAAATTGAGGAAAGAATTTTCAGAGAATATTATTGTCATAGCTCTACTAGTAAGAGGCAAGTTGTTTATGTATCTCTTGATTTGCTGAAGTTTAATAAAATTTCTCATTTGCATAACTGGTTTTCCCTTCGAGGTTTTTCCAAAGACACTTTTTTCAAAAATATTGTGTTTATTATTTTGCATATTTTCTTCTCTATTCTTGTGGTTTTTATTTGTGAAGTTGTAGTTGTGTTATTTTTCAATATTTGCTATGAATTAATTTTTGGTAGTCAAAAAATCTATATAGATAGGAGATTAATAATCAATAACTGCAATAGAATTTTCACATGGTATCAAAGTAGATCTGAAGGCAGAAAAGGCTCAACGTAAGCACAAGAAGGAAAAATTGACGGTTTATAAAACCTAGTTCGACCTCTTCAAAATTATTTGTTTTTTCTTATCTTTTGAGATGGCCTCAATAGGTTTAAGAGATTAGGACATAATGGATGGAGCCTCAAATTTTGGTGTGTGGAAAGCCAAAATTTCTTTATTGTTAGAAGAGAATGGTATCAAGAAATATGTGACCAGTGTTGTAGCTATACCTACAGATCAAACACAACTCTTAGCATATAAGAAGAAAGATGCCAAGCCAAGGAGGCTAATTCTTGAAGGTGTTAAGGACAATATAGTTCCACATATTGCAGAGTTAGATATAGTGAAGAAGATGTGGGATGCCATTCTGAATTTGTACCAGAATGCTACCACTAACCGAAAGTTGATTCTCAAAGAAAAGTTGAGGAATACCCAGATGAACAAAGGAGAGGACATTACAAGTTAGCTCACTAGGCTTAGACTTGTCAAGGATGAGTTGGAAACTATAGGAGATAAACTAGGTGATGATGAGCTAGTACGAATAGCCCTAAATGTGTTTACTAAGCAGTGGGATGTCTTTGTTCAAGTTATTAATCGACAAGACACATTACCAAGTTGGGATCGACTATGGAGTGACTTTACTCAGTAGGAGCTTAAACTAAGTCTTGTCATTGGAACCAACAATAATACTTAAAAAAGTGAGGTAGAACAAGAAAATGTTGCCTTAGCAGGAAAAGGGAAAGCGAAGAAGGGATCTAGTAAAGGATCAAATTTAAAAAGTGAGAAGAAGAAGAACTTGTATAAGATCAAATGCTATGGTTGTCACGAGTTTGGCCACTATTTCAATGATTTCCTACAAAGGAAGAAAAATGAAAAGAAAGGCAAGAAGTAGATGACAACTTCAACAAGTGTAGATGAGCTCTCTAGTAGAATGGAGAATGAGTTTGCACTCATAGCTTGTATGGTTAGCTCAACTTCATAGGGTGTTTGGTATATAGATAGTGGGGTGTCATTTCATATGATAGGAATCAGAGAGTACTTCTCTAGTTATAAGGAGTAGGAATGTATCAAAATCTAGATTTCTATGGGGAACATGTCCAAACTCAATCCAGTTGGGAAAGAGACTGTTCTATTTCAGAGGAAGAATGGCAAGTTGATTCCCATTTATGATGTGTTGCATGTGCTTGGCTTGGGCATGAATCTGATTTTCGTATTTGTCCTTCAAGATAAAAGCTACAATGTACTCTTTAGCGGGATGCATGCGTTAATCAAGCATAAGGATTGGAAATCACCCATAGCTATTGGAGTTAGGAGTAGATGACTTTATAGGTTGCAATTTGATACTCATAAGGCACTCATGAGCAATAGTAATCATATAGATCAAGGAGAGCTATAGCATAGAAGAATGGGCCATATACATCATGGAGCACCATTGCTTCATGAGATAGTGGCAGTGTTCCAGGAGGTGGAGTATAGAGCACTTGATGGTGTATATAAAGGATGATGTATATTAGGGGAAGTTTGGTATTTTATTTTCCAGGAGTGACACTAGTCTAGAATTTCTCGATCTAGTACATTCGGATATATGGACCAATTTCAAAGTATCTTAGATGATATGAGGTACTTTGTTACTTTTATTGATGATTTCTCTAGGAAGACCTAGACATACTTCTTGAAGACCAAGGATGAGGTTTTCAATTGTTTCCAAGAGTTCATGGAGAATTTGACAGGCAGGAAGATAAAAGGTTCTTTGGCAAGACAATGGAGGCGAGTACAAGGGGGAGAAGAGTTTTAGAGTTCTTGCAGTGAAAGGAATAAGAGAATGGTGTTCCTTTGTGCAGGTAGAATGTGGTTGCAAGAAGGAAGAATATTCTATATGAAAACAAAGCTATGTTATGTGGGGATATGCCATGTTACTTATGGGCAACAATATGTAGGCATGCAGTATAGTAGTATACATACATAATAGGGTTCCACATAAGGTATTGGGAAAGATGACACCAAAGGAAGCATTCTCAGGGAAGAAGCCAGATGTCAGTGGTACAGGAGCACCAATCATTTTCAAGTGAATATGGTCTAGTTTGTCTCATGGTGGGTTGTCTTAGTGTTTTGAAGTCTTTTTTTAAGTAAATAAGGTCTAAATTGACCATTTGATATGTATTAGGGGGGTCATCTTTGTAAATGTGCAATATTGTCAAATTTGATGTACAAAAGTGCAAGATTGTAAAAGTTGACAAGAATGCAACATTGGGAAGGTGAAAGGTCCAAGGTCAAGTTTTGGTGTGATTTGAGTCTAGAGGCATAGAATAAGGTTAGGTTGTCATTTTTGGAGGTCCCTAAGTTCATATTGTTATATTTTGACATATTTGGAAAAGTTGTCACCTTGAAGTTGCAAAAGTACAAAATATGTAAATTTGTAGAAGCCCAATAGTCATGGGAATTCATAAAGTTGTTGGGTCCATTTGGAAGTTAGTTTTGGAGGGAAAACAATTTAAATATGTCAAAAATCTCATTGTAAGGCTCTTTGGGATGATTTGAAGTGGAAATCAATTGAAATATCTCTATGTTTTGTAAAATTGTTTTTCGGCCCGTCATAGGCACATGGGGGTATTGTACAAAGGAAAATTATTCCAAAACCTTTAAATTTCTAGAGGCATGAATTAAATTCAAATTGCACTTGGTTTGATCACTTTATATTAAGTTTGGTGGAAGTTTGATTCATTTCTCTGTAGCAAGTCTGTATAAACTTGTTTAAGGGTTTGTGAGCCTTAAAAATGTTTTAAAGGACCATTTCACCAACTATTTTCTGCAACTAGTGAAATGGGTCCTAATAAGTAGGTTTAGATGTTTTTTGGTTGAATAGAGTAGGGTGTAAGGTTTGGTGAGGGTTTTGATGTCTGTCCTAGGGAGTTTGTGAGGTAATTTACCATGAAAAAGGTGGTTTAGAGTTAGGGTTTGATGAAATAGTGGTGAGAAGGGTTGGAGAAATAACTTTTAAGCATGTTCAGGTTTTTTTGAATGTGTAAGAAGCATTGAGAAGGAGATAAATGGTTTGGAGCATGGTTTGTCAATAAACCCCTCCAAAACTTGGTAAAATGAGGGTTTGTAATCTTGGTGATTTAATGGTTGTTACATACTTGGGAAATTGTTGATTTGGGACATTAGAGATCTATGGAGAAGGTTTGAGAAGTTTTGTGAAGTTGGAAAAGAGTACTAGTGGTGCTTGCTTTGGAAAAGTGGGCTAATTTTCGCTTAAAAATAGAGGACAAACAATTTTTGAGGATGATGTTCCAAAACACTGATATGGGAATTTGGGATATGTTTTAGAAGTCCAAAATGGGTATCTAAGACACCAATTTTTTTCTAGGTATGTGGAGTTTTGAGGAAGTTAGGTTACATTTTGACTGGTTGGACACCTACAAGGAAGATTAGGTGAGATTGGAGAAGTCTGTCAAGATAGGGTTGTAAGAGGTGAAAGTTTGTTTGAATTGGGTCAAATTGTGATTGAGAACAAGTTGCCTCTCCCCTCTCTGCATGAATTGGTATCAAAGAGTAGGGAGTAGATCTCTTGAGGGAGAAGGTTGAAGTTGACCAAGGAAAAAGGTGGAATTTGAGGAGTCAAGATGCCTCCTAAAGGAAGCACAATTGCTAGAAAGATTGATCAGGAGGCTAGAGAAATAGAAGTTTTGAAGAAGGATATTTCTGCATTGAAATCTAATGTTGGGGTCACCATGGAAGAAAGTGACCAAGAGGAAGAGTTGGATCTAGAGGATTTGAGGATGGTAAAAATTTTGAATGCTGTGAAAGGTGATGGGCATAGCAAAATGGATTTTCCTCTGTATCCAGAGGTAAATTAGATTGTGAAGAGCTCTTGGATTGGATAGGAGCCATGGAGAATTACTTTGAAAGTGAAGAAGTAGATAAAGATCACAAGGTGAAGAAGGCTAAGACCAAGTTGAAAGGGAATGTTTTATTGTGGTGGAACTTTGTGCACGATGAAAGGAAGAAAAAGGGGAAGACCAAGATTACTTCTTAGGAGATAATGAAGAAAAAAATTAGAGGTAAGTTTCTTGCTAGTGATTACAACGTTCAATTGCTTAAAAAGCTTCAAAACCTCAAGAAAAAGGACCTAGATGTGCAAGCATACACCGAGGAGTTCTATAGATTAAGCATAAGGACAAAGCTTGATGAAGATGAAGAAGAAAAAATAGCAAGGTATCTTAATGGTCTGAGGTATAATATTTAGGATGAAATAAGTTTAATGACACAAAAAACAATTGAAGAATGTTTCCAATTGGCTGCTAAAGCAAAAGAAAAACTCAAGAGGAAGCAAGAGAAATCAATTAGAGGTAGGGGCCGTACTTCTAGAGGCAGAGGAAATTTTTCTACCTCAAGACAGTCCAATGAAGACCAAGAAGATGCAAGTAAAGGTAAAGAACAAGTGGCTGAATCTAGAGGTGGATTTAGAGGTGGAAGAACAAGCTTTAGGGGTAGATATACAGATCAAGGAAGAGGTTCTAATGTGTTATCAGGAAGGTGTTACAATTGTCAAGAGTTTGGACATCTAGCATACAAGTGCCCTGAAAAGTTTGGTGCTACTTCAAGTGGGGGTGAAAGAAGAGGTGAAAAGAGAGTCTGAATTGTGCAAGAAGATGAAGTTGAAAGTGTCAATTCTCCAAGTCATGTTCCTACACCAGAAGTTGGTGAATCTTTGATGCTGAGAAGACAACTCTTGAAGGCCTCCAAAGAGAAGGAACCAATGCAAAGGAGAGCTCTATTCAAAACCACATGTAAGCGCAAAGGTAAAGTATGCAAAGTAGTGATAGATTTAGGTTCCATTAATAATATGGTATCAAGTGAAATGGTAGATAAGTTGAATTTGGTGAAATTTCCTCATGAAACACCCTATAAGGTATCATGGTTAAATGATAATCAGTCACTTGTAATTAATGAGCAGGCTTTATTAGAGTTTTAGATTGGAGGGTATAGACATAAGGTAATTTGTAATGTTCTACCCATGAGTTGTTGTCATCTATTGCTTGGGAGACCATGGGAATATGATAGACATGCTATGTATGATGGAAGTTAAAATACCTATTAGATTGAGAAGGATGCGAATGTGTTTACTTTGACTCCATTGGTTGAGGATGTGAAGGAGAAAGGAAAGGCAACTCAAGTGATTATAATGGGCATAAAATAGTATGTAAAGATTGAGGAAGTCAAGAATATACAGTTGGCAGCCATGACAAAAGTTGCAGATGTTAGGATAGTGATATTGAAGGATGGTGCACACAATTAGAAAGGAAAAATGATGAGAAGAAGATGTGAGAGATTGACCTAGAGAAGGTCAAGGATGAATTGTTGTTGAGGAAGCAAGATGGGTTGAGAAAATATGATGAAATTCTGGTTGGGACAATGTTGTGTTCTATAGTAGTAGTTACAAAAGTTGAGGGGCAGTCAAGTCTAGTTAAGGAATAGGATCCTAAGGTTGACAATACAATGGTATATAGGTCTGAAAATGAAAAGGTTTTGAGGACAGTGAATCTGGTGCATAATACCAGAGGAAAGGATGAAGTGAGTCAAGTAGAAAGGCAAGGATAGGGGCATGAAGATAGGTATTCTACAGGGACAAGGCAGAGGATAGTTGGTACAGGTCTAATGACAGACATTCAAGCAAATTTAGCAGCATTTCCTAAAGGAAGAACAATCAAACAACAACAATCAAGAGGAGGATAGTATAATCAAGAAAGGAATCAGCGCAAAGGTGGAAATGATTCAAGTTTGAAAGATTCACTAGGTGCATATACAAATTGGCAGTCATGGTATGATTAAGGGCAACATGGTTTGATGACATACAATCCTCAAAGAGGGCTTTGGAATTTATTTTGGCCGGGTGTATGATGCAGGAGCACCAATATTTTTCAAGTGAATGTGGTCTAGTTTGTCTCATGGTGGGTTGTCTTAATGTTTTGAAGTCTTTTGTTAAGTAAATAAGGTCTAAATTGACCATTTGATATGTATTACGGGGGTCATCTTTGTAAATGTGCAATATTGTCAAATTTGATGCACAAAAGTGCAAGATTGTAAAAGTTGACAAGAATGCAACATTGGGAAGGTGAAAGGTCTAAGGTCAAGTTTTGGTGTGATTTGAGTCTAGAGGCATAGAATAAGGTCAGTTTGTCATGTATTGAGGTCCCTAAGTTCATATTGTTATATTTTGACATATTTTGAAAAGTTGTCACCTTGAAGTTGCAAAAGTGCAAAATATGTAAATTTGTAGCCCAATGGTCATGGGAATTCATAAAGTTGGTTGGTTTGGAAGTTAGTTTGGGGAAAATAGTTTAAATATGTCCAAAATCTCATTGTAAGGATCTCTAGGATGATTTGAAGTGGAAATCAATTGACATATCTCTATTTTTTGTATATTCTACATTTTTCCTTGCTGTCACAGGGCTATACAGTATTGTACAAAGGAAAATGATCACAAAACCTTGTAAATTTCCTAGAGGCATGAATTAACTTCAAATTGCACTTGGTTTGAGCACTTTATATTGAGTTTGGTGGAAGGTTGATTCATTTTCCTATAGCAAGTCTGTATAACCCTATTTAAGGGTTTGTGAGCCTTAAAAATGTTTTAAAGGACCATTTCACCAACTATGATTTAAGTAACTAGTGAAATGGGTCCTAATAAGTATGTTTAGATTTTTTTGGTTGAATAGAGTAGGATGTAAGGTTTGATGAGGGTTTTGATGACTATCCTAGGGAGTTTGTGAGGGAATTTACCATGAAAAAGGTGGTTTAGAGTTAGTGTTTGATGAAACAGTGGTGAAAAGGGTTGGAGAATGAAATTTGAAGCATGTGTAGGTTATTTTTAATGTGGTAGAAGCATTGAGACAAAGAGAAATGGTCTGGAGCATGGCTTTTCAATAAACCCCTCCAAAACTTGGTAAAATGAGGGTTTGTAATCTTGGCAATTTAATGGTTGTTTCACACTTGGGAAATTATTGATTTGGGACATTAGAGATCTATGGAGAAGGTCTGAGAAGTTTTGTGAAGTTGGAAAAGATTACTAGTAGTGCTTGCTTTGGAAAAGTGGGCTAATTCACCCTTAAAAACTGAGAACATACACTTTTTTGAGGCTGATGTTCCAAATCACTGATATGGGAATTTGGGATATGTTTTAAAAGGCCAAAATGGGTATCTAAGACACTAATTTTTTTTTGGGTATGTGGAGTTTTGAGGAATTTAGGTTCCATTTTAACTAGTTGGACACCTACAAGGAAGACTAGGTGAGATTGGAGAAGTCTGTCAAGATAGGGTTGTAAGAGGTGAAAGTTTGTTTGAATTGCACCAAGCGAATTTGTGATTGAGAAAAATTTGTCTCCCCCTTCTCTTCATTAGTCAACCACTTTAGGATATTTGGGAGTTTGGAATTTTGTCACATTCTAGGGCCTACATGTTCCAAGTTAGATCAGACTGCAAAGAGAGGGTACTTTGTGGGATACAACGAAACCTCAAAGGCATATCAGATATTTCTTCTAGGGAATAGGAGGATTATAGTCTAGTGTGATGTCAAATTCATGGAGGACAAGGCATTTAGGAGGTCCAAATATTTTCCAATAGATGATCAACATGAACAACCAACATAAGCTCCAAGGATCATGCAATCGGATCAGGGGCAACGAAGCACAAGTATAATTACTAGTACAAGCATAGGATTAGGTGCTACAAGTTTGTAGAGCATGGAACAATTAATGCAGTAGATGCATCAAGAAGACATGGAGGTTGATAATTCATCCTCTACAGTTGGCAGGAGGAACCATGAAGTTCAGTAGATACATAGGGATACTCAAGAGTTTGTGAGAGCTCCTAGGATGAGCAGTAGACAACAAAGACAACCAACTAGGTATAATGACTATGGAATTAGTTAGTCAGTTGGTAGATAGAGAGCCTTCTAGCTATCAAGAGGTCACATAGCAATAGGTGTGGCGAGATGCGATGGTTGAATATACTTCAATAGTGCAGAACAATGTTTGGGAGGTTGTGCCTAGACTGACATATAGGGTAGTGGTTAGATCACGCTGGATCTATAAGATCAAGAACAATGTAGATGGTAGAATCGAGAAATACAAATCAAGGTTTGTGGCCAAGGGGTTCTCTTAGAAGAAGGGAATAGACTATAAGGAGATGTTCACTCCAGTGGTTAGGTATACTTCTATATGAGCCATGATCTCACTTGCAACATAGATGGGATGGAAGATCCATCAAATGGATGTTTATACGACATTTCTTAATGGTGAATTGGTAGAGGAGATATACATAGAACACCCTAAGGGATTTGTAGCACACAATAGCGAAACCCACATGTGTAGATTGAAGAAAGCTTTGTATGGACTCAAGCAGGCTCCTAAGGCATGGTATGAGTGCATTGATAGATACTTGCAAGGAATGGGCTTCATGAAGAGTGAGGAGGATGCTAACCTCTACTACTTGGTTGCTAGGGGTGAGGTTCTCATTCTTGTTCTATATGTGGATGAATTGTTTTTAACAAGCTCATTGGGGCTCATAGAGGAGTGCAAGAGGGACCTTGTAGTAGAGTTTGAGATGAAGGATTAAAGTTCAATATAAAGGATTCAGGGATTATGCACTACTTTCTAGGCATGGAGGTGTGGCAGACAAATGGAGATATTTTCCTTGGACAAGGGAAATATTGTATCAAAATCTTGAGGAGATTCGAGATGGAGGATTGTAGAGCCATGTCTACACCTATGATCACGAATTGGAAGATGGTAGACCCATCTAGGAAGAAGGATATAGTCCCCACCTTATACAGACAGTTGATTGAATCTCTCATGTATCTGGTCAACACTAGGCCAGATATATCCTTTGCAGTAAACTCTCTTATTTAGTTCATGGTTGAGCTTAAGGGAGTGCATTGGACAATGACAAAGCATGTGTTGCAGTATTTGCATGGTATAATCAAGTATGGGATTAGATATGCTCAAGGTGGTGGTATTGGGTTGATAGGATGTACTGATGCAAATTGGGCAGGCGGTACAACAGTCAAGAAAAGCACTTCAGGGTGTTGCTTCAGTTTGGGATCAGGAGTTGTCTCTTGGTACAATAGGAAGCAGAAGTTTGTGGCTTTGAGTTCTGTAGAGGAAAAATACATAGCAGCCAGCATGGTGATGTGTGAGGCTATATGGCCTCGAAAGTTTCTAGTAGCCTTATTTGGTTAGAGGGTTGAGACTATGGTGATACACTACAACAATCAGAGTTGCATTAGGTTGTCTGAGAATTTGGTGTTGCACGATAGGTCTAAGAATATGGACATTAGGTATCATTTCATCAGGGATTGTGTACAGTGGAATATTGTTCAACTATAGTATATATCTACAGATCTGCAGGTAGCAAACATTTTGACAAAAGCACTAGGGAAGGAAAACATCATCTTCTTTAGAGATAAGTTAGGTGTCATGCATAACACCTTCCTCACTAAGAGGGAGTGTTAATTTATGTAGCTTGGATAGGTGTCTCCAAACCCAAGAATATTAATTAATTAATTGATTGATTCCCTTAGATACTTCTAGAAACTAGTTTGTTAGGGTTTGTTAGAGTATAGTTAATCATAGCCATCGATTGAGAGTAAATCATGGCCATTGGTTTTTCAATGAGATGAATATAAAAGGGGATCAATGGGAATTTGTAGAATACACGCTTGAGAAATATTTTTAGTGATAGAAAATAAATTTGTAGTGATAGCAAGGGCACAGTGATAGTGTTGGAGGTAGCAATAGTGGAATTTTAGCAGGAGAAATTGAGGGAAGAATTTATGAAGAAGATTATTGCCAGATCTTTTCCAGTAAGAGGCAAGCAGTTTATGTATCTCTTGATTTGCTAAAGATTAATAAAATTCCTCATCTACTAAACTGGTTTTCCCTTTGAGGTTTTTCTAGGGATAATTTGTCCAAAAATATTATGTTTATTGTTTTGCATATTTCCTTCTCTGCTACTGTGGTTTTTATTTGTGAAGTTGCAATTGTGTTATTTTTCAATATTTGATGTGAATTAAGTTTTGACAGTCAAATAATTTGTATAGATAGGAGATTAATAATGAGTAACTGCAATAGAATTTTCACATTTTGAAGAGGCAATTGGTGTTTGTTCGGCATGTCGCACCCAACCATAGAGCAAAAATTTGGTGTTTTTCAAGGTTTTTTTTCTAGGATCAATGTTACATTTATGATCGTTCCCATCTAACCATGTGCAAGAACTCATCCTATGCCCCTCCTGAAATAGGGTGTGGGTTTTCCTTTGATTGGCATCACAATTTTTTCCCTTTCATGTACAGTCCATGGAGTGAAACTTAATGTCTGTGTTGAATCTTTAGTGCATGCAAAGATTTCCCTAGTGCATTGGAAGTTCATCCATTATTTTTAGACCTCTATTGCACAATTTGGAGAGTCATGTTCACATTGGAAGAATTAACAAAGTCATAGAATTGACACATCTTTTTCTCTTGGCGGAAACAAGTGATATTAAGCAATTTTTTAGTTTCTCGAAGATCTTAGCTCCACCTCTGTTCATCAACAATCTCCAGTGTTGGAAACTCCCACATGCCTTCTTTTCTTTTGGTTTTATATTTACCCTAAACACGGTCAATGCTTTTTTCACTTGTTAACAGTCACTAATAAGTGATTCTAAAAGGAAGGGAGATATTTATTTTTCCATAATTTGTAAGGCGGTTGTTTGTTATTTTGTCATTGTTAAAAATTTGTAGAAGAAGATTCATTTTTTTCAATCGCAATATGTTTGGAAAAGGGGTTATTTTCATTTTGAAACAAAGGGGGTTTTTTTTCATTTCCAGCTAAAAATTTGAAAAGAAGATTTTTTTTTTTGCAATGAATTTGAAAATTGTTTATATGGGGACATTGCAATTTTTTCCTTAGTTAAAAATTTGAAAATTTTTCTTTTGCAATGAATTTGGAAAGGGGGGGGGGGGTTCATCAAAATGGGGGTTTTAATTTTATGTTTTTTTTCTTTTATTGAGGTTTGCAAGACATAAGATAATCTATGTCTGGATCATGAGAATAAACTTTGAATAACTTGTAACAACAATAAGGTTGTAAACACACTCATATAAAGTGCCACAAAATTCAATGTGTGTTCCTTAGGGAGGGAATTTGGGAAATTATTGTACATACACTTAATTATAAAGTGTAATTGGGGGCTATGCCATCAAAACATGGATTCTTGCAATTATCACCTCATGTGAGTGTGTCTTGAAGCACACCTTGTCTACATTCCTTACACACTCAATTTCAATTTGTTTGCTTATTTCTCTTAGCATTAAGGGGGGACTTTGATGTGTTATGCTTCTTTTAATGAAGTAGTGGAACAATCTTCTTTTTGGAAGACTTCATGAACCTTCTATCTTGATATCTCATATGGGGTACTATTTTAGTGGATAACCCTTTGAGATTCTAGTACTGCTTATCATAGTACTATCTGTATTATTGAATTCATAGAGTTTGGTAAACTTTGTGTACATTGGTTGAGTAGTGTTCATCAGTTCACTCATGTAGTGTTTTGTATCTCAAATATTGATCTACATTTCTTGGAGATTCATTGATTCTAGTTGACACGAGTTCACCATCAACATAGTTTACAACTTTGACATTCTTCAAGATTTCTTCATCATCATGTTCCTATCATCAAGGGACATATTTTTAGGATGTCTTAAATCCTTCTAATTCTTCTTTTTTGGAGAGGATTTTTGTTCCCACTGGGTTTTCTCCTTTACTCCACTTTATGAGAAAATGTATTGTATATGCCTAACATGGCCTTTAGCTGAGATCCATTCCATTTCTATCTATTTACACTTTTGTGATGCCAATTATCACTTAAGGGGGGTTGTTAGTGTGAATAATTAATCTATTCACTATACTTAAAAGTGTGCACTTAGGTTGATAAGGTTAGAAAACATCTTTTCTAATTAAATGTGCAACATTTAGACCTTTAGAGGTTGCCAACTTATTTGGTAAACCTCATTCACATACCTTTTGAGGTTGGAAAAAATTCCAACTCACCTCAAATTTCACTCAACACTTGGCACACAATGTTGATGACTTGGTCACAGAGGTTGTTGATTTGCACACTCCAATCACTAGTAGGAAAACAAAAATAAATGACTAAAAAAACACTAAAAATTGCATATAAATGACTAAACTTGGTCACGTGACTAAACTTAGTTTATTTCAAGTCATTTATAACATGACCAAGATTATGACTAAACCATTTTAGTCATTTATTTGGTCATTTTGATTGATCAATTTGGTAGTATATTTAGTCATTAATTTAATCATATATTTAGTCATATGTATTCATCGAGCTTTGTAAGGTGACCATTAGTAGTTTATTGTCAATCATTTATAATTCGACCAAATTTATGACTACACCATTTTTAGTCATTTATTGGTTGTTTTTATTGATGAATTTGGTAGTATATTTTTAGTCATTGATTTAGTCATATATTTTGTCATATGTTTATTCACTGATTTCTATCAATTGGTAGTTTATTTAATTGTTTTTGTTCAATTATTTCTGCCTAAAAGTGCTAGAAATGAGACAATCCTTTTGAGGCTTAAACATAAAATAAAAAAAACATAATCAATAATTCATTTGCACATAATGAAACAACTATTAAGGAAAAATACAAAAAAATTATTGATAAAAGGTGTTCTTAGAATAGATACAAGACTTAAATATGTTTCTTTGCTTTGAAACATTTGTTACAAAGTGTGTTTCTCAGTGTTGTGATAGAGAAAACTAAGTTACAATGCTCTATTTTTTCCTTATACAGCTCCAAGACATGAAAGAACTACTTGAAAAATGAAGCCTAAGGGTCTTGTATCTCATCCCGTACATGAAGCCTAAGGGTCCTATGTACATCCTAACTTCCTTCACTCACATGATGCTCTAAAAATTGTGTCAACAATCAAAGCTAGTTCCTAGAATAAACAAAGACAAAACAAGAACTGTTAGCTTAATATAAACCTTATGGAAACTGAAAAATAACTTTGGAGATTTTATACATTACGTTTTTCTCGCATTCCTCAATAAGTGGCTCAACAGGAAGGAGAGAACAAACATAAATGATACCTTTGATGAATTCCTCAATAAAATCATCATCAAGTAGCTGACTAATATGTAAAGGAGCATTGCTTGGATTTACCTGATCAATAATTAGAAAAGAGTAAACAATTTAGTCCTCTAAATGCATGTGTGGAACCCACACAATAAAAATGATAAATGTTGATATTGTAACCAATATCTATTACATTATCCCTTTTCCAATAAATAAGAATGCCATTTAAGTTATATTAGTTCTCCACTGTTAAAAAGACATGGTACCAACAATAAATTTCACTTGGCATGCATAAAATATTTTGGTACACATGACAGTCTTTCAGACATTATTAGTAACATGATAAATATGGTCTGTTTATAAAATTATTTTTAGAAACTAAAGATCTCTAAAATGAGTGAACTATGACTAGAAGATCTCTGAAACTAAAGAGGCATATCATTAGCAAAGATAGAACAAAGAATTCATGTTCCAAGACCATCAAGATACTCCACTCTACTCCACATACCACTCCATTGTGCTATACAAACAGTCATAACATTTCTAGTAGAGACCTACAACTAATCACTTGAGTAGAAGGGATATAAGGACAAGAAACATATAGAATCACTGTCTATAATCATGAAATGAAACTGTCAAGTTAGAAGGCTTACTGTCACACCATCAAAGAACTACTATCATTAGGAACATGAGGCATAATACACATGGATATATATTGTCTTTGTAATCACTACCATTAGAAACCAACTGCAAACAAAGACACTTATGTCTAAAACCAATGAGGAAAAAATTCATGTTTCAAACCAAGTAACCACTGTTAGAAGAAAATAAAGTAAATATACCATTGTTCATTGTGCATTGAAAATATAACTATCCCGAAAGACCATATCTATTCACCTTTGATCATATCAAAATATGACATATCCCAACCTTGTATCTCTTTGTGCCAAAGAAAAATGGCCCCTTGTCATTTTCATGTTCTTTTAGATCTTGTTTCATGGTGTTGGAACTATCTTTCTTTTATTTTATGATGTAACATGGCTTGAACATGCTTATTTAGGTACTAAAATTCAAAAAATGACTTCTTGTGAAGGTGTTGTGAAGTGTTGTAAGAAATTTCTACATTCTTCTAGATTCTATTTATTACAATTCACCTAAAAATCACCTTTTTATTCACCAACAAGTCCTATTTTGAAGTGTTGTAAAGTCTTGTAACAATCTTTCATGCTTTTCTAGGCACATCTTCACTATTTATCCATTTTTCATGCTTTACTTGACCCCTTTATGCTCTCATATGCTTAATTAAGAGTATTTTTGAGTATTATCTCGACAAACAACATTAAATACAACATATTTCCCAACACACATTTTAAGGTCCTAGGTGGGACCCATTCACCATGGGTGGCAAATGAGTCCCCCTTGGCCCCAAATTCAAAATATTTTAAATTTCCTTTCGAGATTTTATTCAAAAACACTTGATGTTGGCTTGTGATGAGGTATGAATGAGTAACTAAGGCACAATTGTGTATAAATAAGTGATTTTCACCTCATTTCAACCTCCATTCATCAAGTTAACTTATCCACCTATTCACTCAAGCATTCGAGCATTTTACAACATCTTTTCAAGCACTATTCAAGCACTTTGAAGCAACCATTGACATTACTTCAAACTTGCATCATCAAGGGCTTGGTAAGTTGATAGCAATTGAATGTTGTTAGCTTATCATTCCTTTGCATTTCATTATTTTATTGAAGGTTTGATTACCAAAAGTGGGGTTTGACCAAGGCAAACCCCTATTCACTAACCTTAACCCATTTTTCCCTATTGCATGTTTGTTTGTAGACCTAGGTATGCAGATTTGACAAAATTGTTGGTGTTGAAGATTGGTTTACAAGTCAACTAAAGTCTATTTCAAGCTTGGAGAAAGTTTTTTGTCTATTTCCTACAGAATTGACTTCGACAACCCGACAAGCATTGATTCCTAGATTTGGTGTTATAGAGTTGTCTCTTGATTTTTCCAAAATATGGGAGAGGATTGATTCGCCACCTATAGTGAATGAGTCCCACCTTAGGACTGAAAATCATAATTTTGTCAGATTGCGGATCCTGAGAGACAAAAACTTGCTTCCGACAGTTTTTCACCAAGAGGAGGACTAATTCGCCACCCTGGGCGAATGAGTCCCACTGTGAAAAATAAATGATCTTAGTCAACATCCACAACATTCTAGATTCATCATATTTTTCCCAGCTGCACTTAGATTCATCTTGTTCCTTTTTGCTCTATATAATTTCTTCATTTACTTCATTGTTTGCATATCATAGTGTGTTTTCAAACATAGCTTAAATTTCACTTTTGAATTCATTTTCATTCATTTAGATCAATCAATTGCATTTATTTAACTTCATTTAGGTTAGAAAACATCACATATAACATTATTTGAATGAACCATTAGCATTTTTGCTCCTATCTCTCTCCTTTTAGGTGAAAAACCCTAGAAGAGCAAGAGTTGCCCAAAGGAGCCAAAAATCAACTGTTCATTTTGGTGAACCTGAGTTTTTGAGCACTTTGCATTTTTTATTCCATTTACATATTACATCCTAGTTTGCATTTGCATTAACATTCAATTAGTACATTGTTTTGTTTTTGCATTTTAGGACATTTTATCTTGCATTAGTGAAAGCTTCATTTAGACTTCATTTTTGCATTGCATTTGATTGAAAAAAGAAAAAAACCTAAATTGTGCATCTTTAATTACATTCTGTAGAGCATTAAAATTATCTTAAAAATTCTAAAAAACACATAAAAACATCATACTGGGACTCATTCGCCACCTAGGGAAAATCAGTCCCTCCACACTTGTTAAACAACATTTTTAGCACTTTTTTGGCATTTGTCTACATTTCTAATTTTTGTAGTTATATCTCAGTTATAGTTAGTAGTATTTATGTTATTTTCATTTCAAACTCTTAGATTAGTTTGCATTTGCATTCAGCCCTCCTTTGTGGTACTTGCATGAGTGTTTTGTGCCCCGTTGATAATACTTTAGTGAGAAGAAGTTTTAGACTCATGGCCTCCCGCGATAGAAATTTCATTGTGGACCTTGGGATCTCATGAGCTTCTACTCCTAGTATGGACAATGGTGCATTAGGCCCTAAAAATACCACTTCTATGCCTTCAGCTTTCCATCCAATGAATGTTGACAACCAAAACAACTCCCTCCCGCAAGAAAAAGGTCATTAAAATTCATGAGGATTTTGCACATTTACAAAAAGACTTGTCACTTGTAAACATTTCCACCACTGCCATACCTACCATTAACAATCTTCATTGTTTGATTGAAAGTGATGATGGCTTACAAGTGATGAAGAGAATTGCCAAGATTTACAATAAACATGCCTCTTCTAATACCCAATTCACAACCATTCTTGTAAGCCAAGGAGGACCTCAAGTTCCTCCCCCTTCAACCATAGCTTCCATACCAACTTATACCAATCTGTAAGTCCATCAGACTAATTATGTGGCTACCTCTTTTCCAATTTCCACTAGCAATATTACTTCTCTTGTGGCATCACAAGTCTCTTCCACCACATTCACACCCCATAGTATTCCTTTTACCTCCCCTCACATCACCTATACTCCATCACCATTTTCCCTTCCACCTCAACCCACATACCTTGATCCCCTTCTTACACAACTCCTTACCACTATTTCATCTATGTAACATCAACTTTCCACCATTAGCTAAGGCCAATCTACTCCACTTACATATCATGTCTGTAGTAGCCCCTTATCCTTAGAAATATTATGTACCCCGATGCCACAAGGGATAGAAATGCCTCGGTTTGAGAAATATGGAGGGAAAGGAGACCCTGTCAACCATGTTAATGCGTATAAAAATTTGTTTAGTGACCTCATCCTTGATGATAAACTATTAGCCAAACTATTTCCAAGGACCTTCAAAGACACTGCCTTAGAATGGTTTTCCAACTTTCCTAATCATTCCATCCGTTCATTCAATGAATTGGTGGATGCTTTCATAAGTCACTTTCAAATTCACATGACACCAAAAAAGAAAGTGGCTAACCTTATGTGATATAGACAAAACACAGATGAAAGAGTAACGGATTTTATCTCACAATACCAATCTGTGTATGCTCAAATTGATGTCAAGAATCCTGATGCACATGTACAAAAAAAATTTATCGAAAACTTGCACACACACCTTCAAGATAAATTAAAAATGATGAAATTCCCTTCATTTATGCATTTATGCACAACCTTGTGCAAATACCATAATTCGGTTTCAAGTCGTGATTCAAAATACACTTCTAACTAAGATGACAAACCTAAACACAACAATCAAAACGAGAATAACATACAAAACTTTTGCAAACCAAATAGAGGATTTTCACAATTTAATCCACCTCCTCAACCTCAATGACAACCAACGCAATCCATTCCAAATCAAGTGGAAGTTGTTAAAGTAGTAGTGCCTTATACCTATGGGGACCCAAAGAGATAGTTTACTCCCCTACCCGATACCCTTCATAACACAATGAACCAATTAATTCAACAATGCCTACTCACTTTGCCACCCGTCCGACCGCTTGATCCAAACCAACCTTTACCACCCACCTTCAAACCTAATGCTTATTGTCATTTTCATCGCCAAAGTGGACATGACACTAAGCATTGCAAGTGTCTCAAACATTTAGTTCAAGACCTAATTGATTCAGGCCATCTATCCATTATGTGTGTTAATGATCAAGGCAATAAGTCCATTGCACCCCCTAACCAGAATTTCAAATTTTTTTAGTAATCCCATGCCTAAACATACTACCTCATTTGTCAAGGCTAGCGAACCTTCGACCACCAATGTAATGACTGTTGATACAAACAATGAACATGATACACCTCCCCCTGTTACTATGGAAAGTCTTATGGATGAGCTAGTAGCTACATTAGATATTATCTCTTGTAAGGGAAAAACCACTAAGTCTCTTGATATCACTTTTTTTGCTAAAGACATACTACAAAAAATTCTTGATGGTCCTCTTTACATAGCTGGCAGAATCTATAATAAGCCCACTAATTGGATATTAATAGATCTCGCTTGTGGCTAGAATGTGATCACAAAGGAGTTTCTAGTAGTACATGAGCTATATCAAGATGAATATAATAAACCAACTGCATGGATTAAGACACATACTGGTTTTGCATGCCCTACGATCATATCGATCGTGCTACCCTTACAGATAGGACCTAAAAATTTGGAGGTAACATTTTCAATTATTCCACAATCTGATCAATTTCGTTTGTGGCTAGGCCACCCTTGGCTTTGCTCAATGAAAGCAATCTAATCAGTTGTTCACAAGTGTTTTAAGTTTCCACATGAAAATGAGATAGTCACCATACACCATAATAGATTTAATCCTTTATCTTCCAAAGGTAATTTTTCATTAGAAGTCTTTTGGCTTACACCTATGGAACCCATCACACCTCAAAAGGACTTCTTTTTCATAACTTATCAAAAGTTTAAAGCCAAAAAGATAGCAAAATTGTCTCTTCAGAACTCATCCCCATCCACTTCCACACCTCCTATCATAGACAAAACCATGCTTCAACCCGAGTCTGACATTGAGTGAACCATACAACCTCTTGAACAACCACCACTAGATACTTCCCCACCATCATTTAAATGACCAAGGGAAAATGAAATCATTCCTATCATGCCTACTCACCTTAAAAAAGTGTATAAAGTGAAAGATAAAGTGGTTGATCCATCCTCTTCAGTTTGTTTTTTTCTTCCCTCTTTGGAAGCAAAATAACCTATGTTGACTCAATCTGCTCTTACACCTCAACAACTCCAAAACAAAATTAAACAAAACTGCAGTGCTAGGGAATAAAGGCGTCATCATCGTCTCCTTTCTCATCAATCTCACATAGAAGAAGATAAAGAAAATCAATCTTTACCTTTAAATAAAGTAATAGATGACCACCCTCCTTCTCCTTACCTGCCACACAACAGTCCAGAGCAACAATCCCAACAAATTGAACCAATCCAACAAGCTCCTCTTTTGATCCATCCATCCTTAGAAATCACCATTCATCCTCTTGTCATTAATCTTGATGATGATGATGATGCAATGATATCAAAAATAGATGAAGAAGTGCATAATGATTTAAATTCTTTATTTTCATCTACAATGAGCTTAAATGATACATCCTCTCCACCAAGTGAAGAACTTGGTATGACTCCTTGTTTGGCGCTTGCAGTTCTTCCTTTGGACAGTCAATTGCCCTCGCATTACACTGAACATGATTGGGAGGTGAATGACCTATTAGATGGTTGACTTGCATTCACCTAACTAGCCTTTTTTCTTTTCTCTTTTTATTTTTCCTTTGCATGTGTGTATTGTGTTCCCCCGTATCATGTGTTTTATGTTTTATCTCTCTTTGTACACTTCTTCTATTTGTATCTCTCTTCTTCTATATGTTGTACATTGTCTTTTTCTCTCTTTTTTTGTGTTCTCCTTTTGGGGATGACGCAAAGCATAGAGATTCCATATGTCTCTTCCATGTTGAACCAAAAGGTCCTTTTATTTTTCTCTCTTTTTTTTTTGTTCTCCTTTTGGGGATGACACAAAGCATAGTGATGCCCTATGTCTCCTTCATGTTGACCCACAATGTATTTTTCATTTTCAATTTTTGTTTTGTGTTCTCCTTTTGGGGATGATGCAAGGCATTAAGACTGAAATGTATCCTTCATGTTGACCCAAAAGATTTTTCTTTTCCTTTCACCTTTTCATTTTCATTTAGCTTGTGTTTTCCTTTTGGGGACAATTCAAGGCATCGAGACCGCAATGTCTCTTCCATGTTGACCCAAAACAAACTTTTTTTTCTTTTGTTTTCTCTCTTTTTGTGTCATTCTTCTAGTTATATGTTCTTTGGCGAATGATGATAGTTCCACACTCTTTCATAAACACCTTGTAGCAACGAACATAGTGACCCAAAATCCATAGATCCATTATGTGTTTGGTGTGCTTTCTTTTTTGGGGGGGCAACTCCCTTTTCTTTGTTTTTAACTTTTCCTTGACATGATGCACCCTAACTTCGAAACATATGACTTGGTATAGGGATTTCTAGGTTGGCTCTAATGTCTTGTTTTCTTTTTGCATTTTATTTTCTTCTCTACTTTAAAGTAATTTCTCATAGAACGATGTGTAGCAATTCCTTTAAAGTGGGGGCCATACATTACCATAATTCATTTGCATTGTTGGATCTTAGTGTAGCCTTGTTGTTTATATGATGTGTTCGTCACTTTATGGATGACATTGGCTGTGATGTCCTTCATAAGTGTGATATTTCTAAGCATATTACATTCCTCTTGGTGGCCTAATACGACACATTGGATCCCCTAAGTTGTGAATATACTATTCTTTGATTGGTCCTCTCTTGGAGACAATAGACACAATTTCCCCTAAGTGACTGACCTTGCATGAACTAAACAAGACTCCTTCAAAAAAAAAATTCATTTCACACTTTTCCATTTACATTTTTGCATTTTTACATTTCGCATGTTTTCCACCTTGTATAACACAACTTGCATGACTGTGGTATCTTTCTTTTTGTTCATGAGCATTTTTCCTTGTGGCACCTTGTTAAAGATATCAATGGGTATAACTTTACTATGGTTGAGCGGGAAGCCCACCTAGCGGCATGAATTTTTCCCATAGCCACCTTTATGTTTGTGAGTGCATACCAACTAGCGTATGTATCTTACCTTTTGGGATTTCTCACTCTGTGGACAACTAGTTATGTGGCTCCAGAGTGAGTACATTTAGGCCTTTTCATCAGGTAGACTGTCATGTGTTCTATCGTCCTAGAGTGAGTACACATTATCTTTTTCAAACAATCAGCCCAAATCTAATCCACAACTAGTTCGATTGATGATCAAATCTTCATCCAATTCATCTCAACACTTGTGTGTTCCTTTGTTCCTATGTTTAGTTTTCCATGGGATCTTCATCTTGGGGGATTGATCATCCCTCTTGATCGTTGTCATTTCATCTAGCTAGCATAAGTGCATTTGAACCCTCTTCTCAATGTTCATGGCTACTTTAGTGTGACTTTGAAGTAAGTTCACGGGCTAAATGTGCCATAGAAAAATGGCGCCTTATCATTTTCATGGCCTTTTAGATCTTGTTTCATGGTGTTGGAACTATCTTTCTTTGATTTTATGATGTAACATGGCTTGAACATGCTTATTTAGGTACTAAACTTCAAAAAATGACATCTTGTGAAGGTGTTGTGAAGTGTTGTAAGAAATTTCTACATTCTTCTAGATTCTATTTATTACAATTCACCTAAAAATCACCTTTTTATTCATCAACAAGTCCTATTTTGAAGTGTTGTAAAGTCTTGTAACAATCTTTCATGCTTTTCTAGGCACATCTTCACTATTTATCCCTTTTTCATGCTTTATTTGACCCCTTTATGCTCTCATATGCTTAATTAAGTGTATTTTTGAGTATTATCCTGACAAACAACATTAAATACAACATATTTCCCAACACACATATTCAGGTCCTAGGTGGGACCCATTCACCATGGGTGGCAAATGAGTCCCCCTTGGCCCCAAATTCAAAATATTTTAAATTTCCTTTTGGGATTTTATTCAAAAAAAACTTGATGTTGGCTTGTGATGAGGTATGAATGGGTAACTAGGGCACAATTGTGTATAAATAAGTGATTTTCACCTCATTTCAACCTCCATTCATCAAGTTAACTTATCCACCTATTCACTCAAGCATTCGAGCATTTTATAACATCTTTTCAAGCACTATTCAGGCACTTTGAAGCAGCCATTGACATTACTTCAAACTTGCATCATCAAGGGCTTGGTAAGTTGATATCAATTGCATGTTGTTAGCTTATCATTCCTTTGCATTTCATTATTTTATTGAAGGTTTGATTACCAAAAGTGGAGTTTGACCAAGGCAAACCCCTATTCACTAACCTTAAACCATTTTCCCCTATTTTATCTTTGTTTTCAGACCTAGGTATGTGGATTTGACAATATTTTTGGTGTTGAAGATTGGTGTACAAGTCAACTAGGTGCTTCAAGTCAACTCAAGTCTATCTCAAGCTTGGACAACATTTTTTGTTCGATTCCTGTAAAATTGACTTCAACAACCCAACAAGCAGTGATTTCTAGATCTGGTGTTGCAGAGTTCTCTCCTAATTTTTCTAAAATTTGGGAGAGGACTAATTCACCACCTATGGTGATGAGTCCCACCTTAGGACTGAAAATCTAAATATTGCTAGATTCGGGATCCTGACAGAAAGAAACTTGCTTCTAACAATTTTTCACGAGGAGGACTAATTTTCCACCCCATGCGAATGAGTCCCATTGTGAAAAATCAATGATCTCAGTGAGAATCCACAACATTCCATATTCATCATATTTTTCCCAGGTGCACTCAGATTCATCCTATTCCTTTCTGTTCTATATAATTTCTTCATTTACTTCATTATTTTCATATCACAGTGTGTTTTCAAACATAGCTTAAATTTCACTTTTGCATTTGTTTTCATTCATTTAGATCAATCAATTGCATTTAGTTAACTTTATTTAGGTTAGAAAACATGACACATAACATTATTTGAATGAACCATTAGCATTTTTGCTCATATGTCTCTCCTTTTAGGTGGAAAACCCTAGAAGAGCAAGAGTTGCCCAAAGGAGCCAAAAATCAATGGTTCACTCTTGTAATTATACAATTACACCTCGTGCAACTTTCTGAAGTGTAAATAACAATACTCACTTTCAATGAATATCTGAATGATCAAGGAACAACTCTATCATACTTATATGTATAAGTACCCTACCTTGCATCAACATTTATCAACACCTTTGAAACTTACCTTGCATTAACAAACACCGTTACCTTTGACACCAATCATGTTCTACCAACAATCAAGGAAGGATGAAAATCCATACAACTGTCACAAATACCACTGTCACAAGAAACCACTGTCATTAGCAAGCCACTTTTTCACTGTCACAAGCAAGAAGTATAAGACCATAACTATCACAGTTAGAGAATTGAAAACTAACACTATCATACCAACTATTGTCGCTGATCATTGATAGAATACTATATTAGGAATACCATTCACTATGATACTCCATCACTCCATTGCGCATAGGAAAGATGATCTTGTATCGCATAAAATGGTCATGTATATAATCCGGCGAATTAATTAAATGTTATTATTTAATTAATTTTCTAAAATCCTCTACATATGATTAAATTTAATTAATTTAATTATATTGTTCATTCATCTTATTATTCTTTCCTAATTAAATAAATTTATTTTATTTAATTATTTTCACATGTCCACTTAATTAATTAAATAAATACATTCTATTTATTTAAATTAATTATCACTGTTTGAATTTAAATTAAATCTTTTGATTTAATTAAGTTTAAATATTTCCCCTTTCTTCTATTTTAATTCTTCTTCTAATTAATTAAATGTTTCATTTAATTAATTTCATAAAAGTGATTTAATTAAATAGATCTTATTTAATTAAAAATATCTTATGATTTCTTTCTAAATCCAAAATTAGGTATTTTAACCTAATTGTGCAATCTTCTCATATCATAATTAAATATTTTATTTAATTATGAGATATTCTGCTTTTTTTCAATAAAACTGATTAAAGCTCTTTTCTCACCACAAGTTTTCTTCTGCTTTTAAAAGCTTAATTAAATATTTTATTTAATTAAGAAAAGCTGAATGTCCTCCACAAATAAATAATTGATTTTTTTAATTAATTATTTATTAGCTTTAAATCTTTCTTTTATTCTTATCTTCTCTTCTTTTTCCTCTTTCATAATAAAATAGAAAAATCTGTTTCTAGGGTTCTTCTATCTTTCTCTTCAAATTCATCTTTCCTCAACCGTTTGATCTGCCAGGAATTATCACAACCGTCAATCGAGACAGCCAATCAGAATCATTCAGAAAGCCCTATAAATACCTGTGTGAATCCAAACATTGGTAATAGGCAATTAAGTAGAGTTTATGCATTTAATTCATTTAGTATTCATTTATCATAGCATCTTGTTTATTTCAAGTTTCTTAGCTAAAATCATTATCATAGCTTAATCATGCATTCATATCATAGCAAAAATCTCGTTCTTTAGGAAGACAGTTTGTTGAGCCTAGCCACTAATCTGAGAACACAAGGCTGGAATCTACAAAAACACTAAAGATAGAGGACGATAGGACGACAACGGAAATAGGATACTGAGTTTGCACATCTCTATTCCTTTTATATTTCTGTTTTTGTTATAATGTTCTATTGGTGTGTTTGAACTGATTTTAATTCATTTATGCACTTAATTTTCACACACACATTAAATGGCGCCCACCGTGGGGCCTATGCCCCGATTTTAGACTTCTTTCTTGCAGGTTTTTCTTGCAGGTTTGCTTACAGGTTTTCTGGCATTCGGCAGCGCGTTTTGGAAGATTCGGGAATTTTTCATTTGCAGGTATTTTGGCGCATCTGGGCTCTGTTTCGGCCATCTGCTCATTTCTACGGCGCATCTGGGAAACAGAGTGGCATCCGTCACTTTCTACAGTGCATTTAGGCATTTAGTTAGCGTATTTAGGACTTTCTTTAGCGTATTTAAAAGTTGTATCAGAAAATTAAAAAAAATCTCTGCATTTAGAATAGCGCATATAGTTTCTGTTTTCGCGCATCTGGGTAACAGAATTGCGCATTTGTTTTCTGTTTTAGCGCATTTATGTAATAGAGTTGCGCTTCTGGTCTCTGTTTCTGCGCATTCGGGAGACAGAGCTTCACATCTGGAACTGTAACCGAGATTCTGAGTCTGACGCCTTCCGCAGACAGAATTTCTTTTATTTTTATGTTGGGCTTAAAATGAATCAACCTAGGGTAGCCACCACACCTTTTATCATGCAGTTAAAATGAACCCCATGTCTGTTGTGAAGCAACATCTTCACTTAGATTAAATCACATTTGATTTTGGTGCACATAAAATGAATCTATCTACTCTTATTGACTGTGCTTGAAAGTGGTAGGTGATTATGCTCTCACCCTGTGCAAACTAGGTGATCAGAAAACCAGACCCACTTTTCCCTGTGTAACCCTGATTTGATAATCGAAGTATCCTCTCCCCTTGCGCACTTGTGCGATCCTGGGTGCAAGAGAAACGGTTATTGACTCTAGAAATTGGGCCTGCCTTAAGGGAAAAAGTACTCACCTTAAGGGACGACTCAAACCGGCAATGGAGCTAAGGCCAAGCTACCCCTGACCGGTATATAAATGTAAATCTTAAGGGAAAACCTAAGGTTGCTTGTGCGGATGTGTCATACGGACGGAGTTGTACTCCCTTAAACCCTATTGAGCTTAACCTCTTCAGGCTGGAGTGCCACCTTAATGGTGATTAATCTCTTGCACCATGTATGGCCACTCGAACGGGGGTCCCGAACTAAATACCATTGTTTAGAAAGCCAAAAACCTATTTGCTAGTCCGGTGCGGTCGATTGAAGCCTTCCACACTTTCGCAATAGTAGAGGTGATCAGCTGCCATGGGAGTTTCATAGGGGTTGGAAGCTTGGTTGGCCTGAGAAGAGAGTGCACTGTAAGGGGGAGCCCGTGCAACCAAGCTTCTGAATTCACACACTACTGATATGCGGTTGGGGAAACCCATGTGGAGTCTAGCGGATATTGTCCTGGCCTAACCTAGGTTGTGCTTGTCTTATTCTGTGCTTGGTTACGAATCAACTTAAATCAGACTGTTTGCTGTGCTTTCCAAACATTAATTCAGATAATGGATCATCCAAGAACAAACATGACAAATTTTAGCTAAAAACTGGTCAAAACTGTCCTAGAAAAACTGTTTTAGCGCATCTAGGGGAAAACTGCAGTGCATTTAAGCTCTGTTCTAGCGCATCTGTGTTCTGTTTCGGCGCATTTAGGATTTTCTGCTGCGCATCGTGCTCTGTTTCTACGCATATGAGATTTTCTGCAGCGCATTTGACTATTTCTGTAGCGCATTTGGGAAACAGAGTAGCGCTTTTAGGTTTTTGTCACAGACCCGACTTTCTAAGATTTTACTCCCATGTTAAGAAAGTGGAAATCAACCAAGTTCACCAAGAAATCAGTTTTCAATAGGATCAAGAAGCCCAAAACAAATTTCAGTTACAAGAAGACTTTAGATCGCAGAGAATTCCTGTATAAGAGTCGAGACGTCTTGCTCCATTATCGCACATTCCTCCATAGATACCAAGACTACATTAGGGGATTCACCGACGATTATGCTGTAGAACCTTTGGCTACCCAAGCTTATTATCAAAGATTAGCATTATCTCAACGTCATAATTTGAATCAACCTCTTGAGTTTGAGAACATACCACAACCTTCAATTGAATATTCAACGCGTCCCAATCAGATCCTTCAGTGACCCTCGATATTCAAGGATTTCTTACATATGCCTATTTTTACGAGATCTCAACACAACAAAGCAGGAGAAACACCTCAAGAAGAGGGTGAACGAGATAGTCCTCTTTTTAGTGTAAGTCGCAATCCCCTTTTCAGTAACAACAATATGGCTGACAGAGAGGAAAGTTCGATACTTAAGAACAAAAACATGAACAAAACTCCTATAGGTAGTGATGATGAACAAGACGACGAACTTGAACTTAGAGAGGCAGAACAAAATCCCAAGTTTCTTAAAGCCCTTGAAAAGATTATACAACGTGACAAAGAGAAATACTTTCTTTTTCTAGCAGATCAAGGAGCTAAATTGCCTAAAGACTTTGATACTGAGAAATTAAAAACCACCGAGGAAGAGCCATCCCCATCTGAATATGCCTCCTTCAAAAAAGAGTTTAGAGAAATGCAGGGAGAAATCAAAGAGTTACAAGGAGGAACCACAACCAAGAAGTACACTTTGGATGACATATGTCCTTATCCTTTTGATAGAAGTCTCAACATGATTCCATTTCCTAAACACTGTGAAATCCCCAAATTTGATCGTTATAATGGAAAATCAGACCCAGTTGACCATGTTAGAGACTTTCGAAACATGACATTGGAATTTTCCCATGAAGATACATATTTATTGCGATTATTTCCTCGAAGCCTTGGAGTCAACTCTATGGAATGGTTATCTAAGATTACACCTCCTATTCGAACATTTGAGGAACTGATGAATTTGTTCATAAAACAATACTCCTACAACGTTCAACACCAGATCACCATGATTGATCTTTGCAAAGTTACGCAAAAACCTGGGGAATCTTTCACTACCTTTCTTCAAAGATGGAGGAGAATGTTCGCTAGGTACCCCCGTCATGTCCCTGAAAAGGAGAAAATGGTTACTTTCATCAATAGCCTCAACTCAGAAATGAGTTATCGTTTAAATCTACACTGTCCACCTTCCTTTGAGAAACTGATTGAAGATGCCATCACCATCGAAAGTGCTTTGGTCAAAAGAGGGACCATAAAACTTGATAGGGACAACCCTGCCTCATCTAACCATTACAACAATCAGGACAAGTCCAAGTTTTGGACCCGCAACAAGAATGTTGTAAATGATGGTGTTGTAGATGCAAATCATATCACGACTAAGCCATTTATCTTGAGCACTCCTCGTAACAATAATTACAACCATGTCAATTCAGTCGCAAATCAAGGAAACAATCATCCCCCTCCAACGAACTACAATCAAGGGACTGCCAACAACCAAAACCACTGGAACAACAACAACAACAACAACACTTCAGGGAATACCTCAAACACGAAACCGCAACGCTTTCCATTCTTCTCCAATAGAAGAGCTTTTACTCCACTAGGACAATCTTTAGAATCGGCTTTCAAAGAGGTCATGGCAAAGAACGTCCTTATGTTACCCCCACAACGCAATTACGAACCTAATGTAAAACCTCCATCATGGAACGAAGCTTATTTTTGCGACTACCATAGGTGCAGAGGTCATCATACAAACAACTGTCAAGGTTTGAAACACGCTATTCAAGATCTCATTGACAAGGGCATTATCACAGTAGAAGGACAACAAAAATCCAACGAAGATCACCAAGCATTTCAAAATCCTCTACCAAATTATCAAAAGGGAGAATCGTCTGACAAAACTGTGAACCAAATTGATGATAATGTAATCCGTCACCTCTATACGGACGATGAGCGAGTCAATGTCATAAAAATCAAAGAGAAAGTAGACAATGGACAAGTAAACGTCACAACAAGAGCACAAGCTAAGGTTGTTTTGAAAGGTACCTCTTCAAAATCCAATGAGACCTCTCCTCAACACCAATACGACTTAGTTAACCAACTTCGAAAAACTCCAGCTCAAATCTCCATTTTCGAACTTCTAAAGATTTCCCCGGCACATAGGGAGATTTTAGATAAAACCCTCGTTGAAACGACTGTATCTACGGATTTGGATGTGAATCGATTTCAAACCATGGTAGGACATTTGTCCTCCCCCACATGCCTTTCATTCTCAGACAAAGATGATGTTTCCCTAACTCATCCCCACAATTCATCATTATACTTAGAGGTCATGATCCACAAATTCCGTGTCAAACGTGTTCTAATAGATGGAGGGGCTGGTCTAAACATATGTACTTTGAAGGTGATTCAAGCATTAGGATTTGCCGAAGACTCCATTGATCCTAGAAGGAAGATTACCATTAAAGCCTATGATGATGAGGAGAGAACGTCTAAAGGTCTAATCATGCTACCAATCAGAGTGGGACCTGTTATCAAAAATACCTTTTGCCAAGTTTTAGAGCGAGATCTTGCATACAATATCTTGTTGGGTCGTCCTTGGATCCATGAGATGCAAGCTGTTCCGTCCACTTACCACCAATGTCTTAAGTTTTCGTATGATGGACAAGAAATCACTATACCAGCTGATAACTCAAACGCCCAAACTTGTGCCAATGTCAAAGCTCATCAAGATACTTTGGTTCCAAATAATCGAGAAGCACTTGCTGATGCTTCTTCTCAACATGCTACACACGTCAGTCAGTTAACTAAAAGCTTTGACAAGAAACTATAGTTCAAGGAAAGTGGAGTTGGGGAATATTCCCTTTGTCTTGCTAATCTACCTACGTCTCCTCGATCACATGGAAAACCTTCTATTACACCACAACAGATATCAGCAGCATCAACATCAGCACAGGTACAAACAGAGCCCACTACCAAGTTCAATGGACAATTTATCAAAGAAAAATTTCCCATGGGAGATCCTGAGGATACAACAATTCTAGATTGGCTCTATAAAGATGAAGAGGACACAATTCTAAACGTCACCTTACCAACAGAACAATATGGGAAAGGATATTCTATCATGCAAAAGATGGGATATGATAATGGTCCTCTTGGAAAGAGAAAAGAAGGCGTAGTTGAGCCTATCCATCTTCCAGGACTTGCGGCATATGATAAAACTGGAATAGGCTATGAGGCTACCCAATCTAAACAATCCCAAGGTAATGTTTTTACACTGCAAAAAGGTTCCGATAAGAATGAAACATGTTTGGTATCAGTCCTGAATTACATTGAAAATAACTCTGACACAGATTCTGCTGAATATGAATGGGATACCATCCATGATAACAAATTTTGGAGAGACAAAGAGGTAGATGTCATACATAAGTATACGCCCGCTTTGATCAAAGGAGAAGGTTCAAGATCCCAACCACAAGAATCTGAACCACAAAGCAACTATGAGTCTAGTGATACTGAGTCGGATTTTAACGAACAAGATTATCAGGAGAATAGTCCCATCATTGACCTATCTCATACCTCGGATCCTACCGATAACTCTGTCTTGACCCTAACCATCGCCAATTTTACACAACCAGACGACGTCCTACCATTAATCCATCCTGATCTCATTGACTGGGATCTTACCGAACCTATGGATATACCTATTTTTCCAAACGACGAAGCTATCATAAACTTCCTTTCCGCCGAAGATGTAAATAATTGTTCCACTAGCGATTTTCGGTATGAAGTCTGTAATCAGGAGAGTGTCAAGTCTCCTAGCTGCAAAAATGAAAATAAAGATAAACGGTCTAGTGGTGAAAACCAGAATCTGGCAGTACTAGATCAAGCAAAAGACAAAATAAAGAGCGTATCAGATGGTGAAAACCTTTTTGAGGCACCATCTGATGGGACTCTTGACACTCTCCCAGAGCATTATCATGAGCGATCATCCATCTTGACTGAGCCTACAAAGGAAATCAACGTTGCAACTGCAGATAATCCAAGGATCCTACAGATAGCTGAATCTATGACAGCTAAAGAAATCCCAGAGTTCATGAATTTTCTCAAGGAAAACCAAGTCAATTTTGCATGGTCATATGCAGATATGCCCGGCCTTGATCCTGATCTCATTATGCATCATTTATCTATCAAATCAGGAGCCAAACCCGTAAAACAAAAACTCAGAAAGATGAATCCTCATATTGCACTATTGGTTAAAGAAGAACTCAAGAAGCTCCTCGATGCAGGTTTTATAAGATCAATTGACTATGCCGAATGGATTTCCAATATTGTACCAGTAGCAAAACCAGACAAACGTGTAAGAGTATGCACTGATTTCAGAGATCTTAACAAAGCTTGCCCAAAGGATGACTTTCCGCTTCCAAGTATCGACACTATAGTTGATCTAACAGCAGGCCATGCCATGTACTCATTAATGGATGGTTTCTCGGGTTACAACCAAATCAAGATTGCACCAGAAGACCAAGAGAAAACAGCTTTCACTTGTCCGTGGGGAACATATTGTTGGAATGTCATGCCTTTCGGCTTGAAAAATGCTGGAGCTACTTATCAAAGAGCTATGACTACGATCTTTCACGACATGATGCACACATTCATGGAAGATTATGTAGATGACATATTGGCAAAATCACACACCAGAGAAGGACACTTGGAGATACTATCTAAAATATTCACCAGATTGGAGAAATTCAAAGTTCGCTTAAACCCTAAGAAATGTGTTTTTGGGGTCACATCTGGAAAACTGTTAGGATATATTGTTTCAGAAAAGGGAATTGAAGTAGATCCTGCTAAAGTTCGCGCAATCATGGAGATGCCTCCCCCAAAGAACATTAGTCAGTTGAGATCCTTACAAGGGCGACTCCAGTCTATCCGCAGATTCATTGCACAATTGGCTGACAAAAGTCTACCATTCACACATCTCCTACATAAGAATGTTCCTTTTAGATGGGATGATAAATGTGAAATGGCATTTCAACAAATCAAGCAGTACTTGATGAATCCACCAGTTCTTGTACCACCAAATCCAGACAAACCATTGATTCTGTATATTGCCGCAACCGAGACATCTTTGGGAGCATTATTAGCACAAGAAGACTATGAAGGGAAAGAACGGGCAATTTATTACATCAGCAGAACATTGACAAGTCATGAGCTTAGTTACACTTTCATTGAGAAGGCTTGTTTGGCAGTCGTCTTTGCTTCCCAGAAATTCTGACATTACATGCTAACTCATACAATTAAGCTGGTTTCCAAAATTGATCCACTCAAGTATCTACTAAGTAAAGCATCACTAATAGGAAGGTTAGCAAAATGGATCATGATTTTGAGTGAGTTCGACATCCACTATGTTGATCGCAAAGAAATCAAAGGACAGGTTATCGCGGATCAACTAGCAGACACTCCTCTCCAAATAGAGCACCCTTTACACATTGAATTTCCAGATGCTGATGTCTTCACAGCAGACTTTAAGCAGCCATGGTCCTTATACTTTGATGGTTCTTTTACTCAACATGGCTCGGGGGCAGGCATTCTCTTCGTCACCCCTCAAGGGCATACCATTCCTAGGTCCTATAGGTTAATGTTTCCATGCACCAATAACATAGCCGAATATGAAGCGCTGATCACTGGACTGAAAACAGCATTGGAATGGAGGATTACCAGCTACAAGTTTATGGTGACTCACAACTAGTCATTAATCAAATCAATGATGACTATCAGACTAAAGATGACAAGTTGTTACCATACAAGAAGATGATTGATGACTTCAAGAAGTATTTTGTGGACATTCAGTTCACACAAATTCTGAGGATTGACAACAAAGCAGCCGACGCTATGGCTACGATCGCCTCATTGATACAACTCCCAGACAAACAGACTCGCTATGAATTTCTGGTGGAACAATTATTTACACCTGCCTATGACACACCTGAAAGCCAAATTATCTGCCACCTA
Organism: Sequoia sempervirens; assembly: GCA_007258455.2. Classification (NCBI taxonomy): domain Eukaryota; kingdom Viridiplantae; phylum Streptophyta; class Pinopsida; order Cupressales; family Cupressaceae; genus Sequoia; species Sequoia sempervirens. The sequence goes on from VDFB02175483.1 coordinate 40,152, forward strand.
GTAGGATCCGATTCACCCTGGTATGGCAAGATTTATGCATACCTAAAAGATGATATATTACCACCTGACTTGTCCCGCAACCAAAAACGTAACTTTATCCGACAATCCTCTCGATATACCCTTATCGCTGATACCCTTTATCGCCGTGGTCTTGATGGTACTTTACTTCGATGTCTTGAACGTGACGAATCTGACAAAGCTTTACAAGAAGTTCATGGGGGCATTTGTGGTACTCATTCGAGTGGACTAACCTTATCCAAAAAATTGATTAGAATGGGTTACTACTGGCCTACAATGGAAAGGGAATCATTTACCTTTGCTAAAACATGCTCAAAATGTCAGATTCATGGGAATCTTATTCATGCTCCTGCACAAGAACTTCATTCGTTTACACCCACCTGGCCATTCTCTCAATGGGGGTTAGATCTAGTGGGAAAAATTCATCCTTCTTCAAATGGGCATAAGTTCATCATCACAGCTACGGAATATTTCACTAAGTGGATTGAGGCAGTACCTCTCTCTAAAGTCACTGGAAAACAGATATCATCCTTCATTCTCAATTACATTATTTGTCGATATGGTATTCCTAATGCCATTATTACAGATAATGGTCGACCATTCAAAAATCAGGATGTTGATGAACTTTGTGAAAGATTCCATATTCAGCATAGATATTCCACACCTTACTATCCTCAAGGGAATGGCCAAGCAGAGGCCTCAAACAAAACCATACTAAAGATTTTGAAGAAGATTGTCAATGACTCAGGGAAGGATTGGCATGTTCAACTCAATCCCGCCTTGTGGGCTTATAGAACTAGTGTCCGAACGCCAACAGGAGCAACACCTTTTGCCCTCGTCTATGGAGCATAAGCCATACTGCCTTTAGAGGTAGAAATACCTTCCTTAAGAGTATCACTGAAAGGTCTCATAACAGATGAGGACTATAGAGTTTCCCAACTCCAAGAGTTAGAACTTTTAGATGAAAAGAGATAGAGAGCAGCAGACCATTTAAAAGCATATCAACAGATGATGGCTCGCAGCTATAATCACAAAGTCAAGCCGCGTACCTTTCAGGTGGGTGATCTAGTTCTGAAAGAGAACCCGCGTAATCAACAAGACAGAGAAAAGAAAGGAAAGTTTGAACCAAATTGGTTAGGCCCTTATGTGGTTATTGCAGTCTACGGATCGGGAGCATACAAGTTATCAACACCAGAAGGAGACCTATTGGATGAACCCATCAACATTATACATCTTAAGAAGTATTATGTTTAAGTCAGAAAAAGTCTGAAGAAATACAAAAACGAGAAAGTCTACGAAGAAATACAAAAGCGGCCGAGAAAAGAAGTCCTAAAGAAATACAAAAGCGGCCAGAAAAGTCGAAGAAATGCAAAAGCGGCCCGAGAAAAAGTCACGAAGAAATACAAAAGCGTGAGAAAATGTCACGAGAAATACAAAAACAGCGGAAAAGATCACGAGAAGAAATACAAAAGCGAGTGAAAAGTCTGAAGAAATACAAAAAGCCCGGTAGAAAAGTCTGAAGAAGAAATGCAAAAACAGCGGAAAAATTCTGAAAGGAAATCCATGCAAAAATCAAAACATTTCAAAACAAAAATCAAAGATGTCATAGAAGTTGAAACACGGCAAGCGAGGGTAGTCTGGCCCGGCGTAAAATGCAAAAAATCCAAAGAAATGTCATAGAAGATTTGAAAACACGGCAAGCGAAGCTGATCTATTAATGAGAAAAATCAAAAAAATCAAAAGAAATCAAAAATACAAAAAATCTGAGATAGTAAGAAAATCTGGCAAATAGACGCTATCTGTACCTCTCCATCTATTAGTTCCTGCTTTGCACTTTATCTTTTCAAAAGCTTTCCTTTTTTCGCATCTTTTTCCGCATCTTGAGGTCATTAATCGCACCATCCTGCCGCCATTTGCCTAGAGAGCTAAAACGTCTTACCATGGCTTAATCGTTTGTACATATTCCTTTCCGCAAGTTGTGTCAATCAACAAGGCAAAACTCAACTAGGGGGCACTTAACTTTCAGAACATACCAAAACAGCTAGACCATGACATAGCAATACAAGCATACCAACAAACAACAAACTCCTTTGTCAATGTTATCCGCTCATGACACATTTTTCAGCAAGATATCATATCACTTGTCTATTGGATGATCCACATATCTGAATAATGTATGCATTAACAGTATTACATGTTTGATTAAAAGTTGTTTGATTTTTGATATCATTATTCGGGAGCATACTCAATGATGTACTGCACTAGAGTAGCAAGGAACGAGAATGATTTTTCTTTGTCTGCTGTCTTGAGGTTAACAGCCCAATCTGATGCAAATATGTCAAAGGACATGACGCTCAAAAGCAAATATCATCGATGCCAGTTCCACATTTGCATCAGAACGGTGGTTAATCTTTGTCTGTTTATGCAAGAAATGCTCAGGTCATCTCGGTTCAATTATACCTCGATGCTTGTGTTCGCTTGCTATATCAAAATTCATGAAAGTTGTACTCTGGTCATCATTGGCGCTAATTTCCCCTCTGATGCTTGTACATACTTCCAACATTTTAAATGTTCTATGATGATTCAAGAAGGCTTATAACAGGCTCAACAAACTGGTTAGTTTCATATAGTTGCATGTTCATTAGCTCATTGTATATATCTGCATATTGGATTCATATCCGTATTTTGAAGGGCTGAATGAAGGTATTCAAACGGTTGTTATTAAGTTTTGACCTTTTTCATGGAGGACATTGGGACATTTAATTCAATGCATTCATTCATTTCATATCATTTCATCATTCCATTATTCATTTATCATATCATTATCATTTCATTTTTCATTATCATTTATCATTCATTATTCATTTTTACCATTTCATATCATTTCATCATTCCATTATTCATTTATCATATCATTATCATTTCATTTTTCATTTTCATTTATCATTCATTATTCATTTTTACCATTTCATATCATTTCATCATTCCATTATTCATTTATCATATCATTATCATTTCATTTTTCATTATCATTTATCATTCATTATTCATTTTTACCATTTCATATCATTTCATCATTCCATTATTCATGTATCATATCATTATCATTTCATTTTTCATTATCATTTATCATTCATTATTCATTTTTACCAGTTCATTATCATTTATCATTCCATTATTCGTTTACCGTTTCATCATTCATTTCTCATTTTATCATCTACCGTTGCATTACCATTCACATTTATCCTTTTATTATCATGTTACCATTTTACATATCATTTTACCATATTACCATTCATACCACATTCATTTTTCTACCATATCACGATGCATTTCATACATGGAAAATTCAAAAAGACATTAACATCTCACATATATACATACATCATCACAAAATCATTGCATATACATCATAATCACTAGATCATCCTGCATCATATGGATTAGTCCGCACATGTAATAAAAGCATATCAAAATCCATCTCATAACATACATGCATAAATGTCATATCCATATCATATCATAAATGCATGAACATAAACATCATCAGAAATACCGCCACTGCATATCATCACTCATCAAAATAATACAAATGTTCAAATGTCCCATGAAACTAATAAAAGGTCAGAACATAAATACATCATACATGATCAAAACTCAGTATACATAATGAATCAAGCCCCAAAAATGGCTAACTGGTCGATGCCCCTGACGGAGCTGGTCCAGAAGGAGGTGGCCTGCCGCTGGTCCCTGCATCAGGATCCTGTCGAGGCCCGGTAACCTCTCTGCCGTGTGTCGATGTCCGGGATCGGGTCCTCGTCCGGCTGTGTGATCTAGGATATGGCTCTCGCCGCTCAGGAGGGCATAGCTCCTCGTAACGAACTCTGTAGTACTCTGCCTCTCTAGCTGCATCGAATCCCTCTGCAATGGACTCTCGTAGGGATGTACTCTCTACGGTACCAATCAATCTCTGTACTACACCCTCAGCCTCATGTGCTCGCCGTCTAAAGGCATCCCTCTCTGCTACTAACTGTGCCACCTGAGGATCTGGGGCAGGCATCTGAATCTGTACCTATGCCTGAGCCTGTGCCTGAGCCTGTGCCTGTGCAAGCTGTGCCTGTAACTGCACTATCATGCTCTGTGCCTGCACCAACTGACTCTGAAGCTATGCCTGCTGCCCCTGAAAGGTCTGTACCTGACCCTGCAACGCATCTATCTGTGCCTGTTGGGACGAGGATGTCACCCTCATCACCGTCTGTGGCCTGGCACCGGATCTGGACTGCCGAGGAATCTGTACTCTGCCGAGACTGTCTAGTATCTGCTGTCTCTGCCCATACCCGTCATCTCCATCATCTCCGTCCTTTGAGCTGCTCTCCTCCTCCCTAGCTCCACTCTCCTCGCTCTCCTCTCCCTCCTCCTCCTCTCCACCCATAGCCTGCTCCCCTCCACCCCTAGCCTGCTCTCCACCTGCCACACCTCCCGGTATCCCTGCTCCTGGCTGTGGGACTGCTCTGATGGCCCGTGCCTCATCTGGCACTGTGAATCGTGGAAAAGGATGCATATGAAAGTACTAGGCGTAGTCATCTGTCATCCCTGCATCCAATATGTCTAGCCTGTCCGCCCATACCTCGGGCTGTAAAGCTGTGTACTCTGTGTAGGCTGCCTGGTAGGGAATGCATGGCCCCCATCCTACATCCCCCTTGCGCCGCCCATAATGAGCAACACCCTGGGGCATCCCCTACGTAAAACCAAACTGTCTCAGCACTCGTAGTGCCAAAAACCTCTCAATAATAAAGCGCGTCCGCCCTATCAGGTATCGCGGTCTGCACACAAACGACATCTCTAACTGATCCGTCTCCCATGCCTCACAGTCTGTGTACGACCTCCATATCACGGCATCTACATCATCTAGCACTCGCCGACAGTACTCTACCTTGCCCAGCCTCTGCTGGACAACTGCACCAGAATACGCATATACGTACGGCCTCCCTGCTAGTCTCGCCCTGGTACACAGTGGTCTGGTGACAACAATGTGCTCCCATGCCCAGATCTGTAATAATGTAACTCCACTCGCCAGGCTGGTGGATCCTCTGTATACAATCCGATGAAGGTCATGATACATATCTGCCAAGACGCAGTTCCCCCAGGCAAATCTCTGCGGCTGAGTGATCATCCACTCTAGCATCCTCCCCCACCCCACGGCAAATCCCTTGGACCGATGGTCCGGTCCAAGGAAACCTCCAACAAATGCTGCCAATACCGCTACTAGAGCTGGATACCTGCTGAAGTCATCCCAGTCTATCCAGTACCCATAGATACCGGGATCGCCACATATCCGCTGTAATGCCTCTGTCCCACCGATCTCCTTGTGGTCATAAACCACAAGGGCTCCAACCACCGGAATCCCCAGAATCTGATACACGTCCTCCGGTGTCACACTCATCTCACCCGTCGGCAGGTGGAAGGTGTTATGCTCGGAATGCCATCTCTCGGCCAAGGCCGTCAATAGTCCCCTGTTGGCCTGAATGCCTCGCGGCATGGTCAACAGTGGCCCCAATCCACAATCTGCAATCACCTGTAACTCGGCCGGTGTCAACTCTCCTATCCGCTCCCAGCACAAGGGGAACCGCTCTCTGATCTGGAGGCTTTTGAAAGCCTCCTATTTTGTCCAAAAAAAACCCAACATAACATATCAATAATCTATATCAAGTGCTACATCAATCTATCAGCATGTCTAATCAATCTACTCTATCATCATTTACTATTTGTTTTTCTTTTCAGGAAAGCAAATTTATCAACACATATCCTTTTCTGTTTGTATTTCAATCATGAATGCAAATTTAAATCTCTATTTTACTATTTGTTTTCTATCACAGAAAGAAAATTTATCACAACGTTTACTCTTTGTTTTTCAATCGCGAGAAGCAAAGTTATCAAATTCAAATAATTCAATCTCTCATTTACTCTTTGTTTTTCAATCGCGAGAAGCAAGGTTATCAAATTCAAATCAATCAATCTCTCATCTACTCTTTGTTTTTCAATCGCGGAAAGCAAAGTTATCAGTTCTCTATTCGATTTTCTATCCTATCAACATGATGATCCAAGAATTTATCTATCTATTGACTAAAGAAGCAATTTTTATCATTCTTTTTCAGCAAATGGCCATTCTGGGGAAAATTTCCTAAATGCGCAATTCTGTTGCTCATATGCGCTAAAAACCCATATGCGCCAACATTTTTCTCGAAAGCACAACATTGTTTCCTAAATGCGCTAAAACTCTGAATGCGCAATTCTGTACCTCGGATGCGCTATTCTATCTATCAAACGCGCAACTCTAACATTTTTGAACCTAACCCTAAATGCGCCGTTATGTGCCCTAGATGCGCTAAATCTCTGACCTAGCCTATTTTGACCTATATGCGCAACTTTATCTGTTGGATGCGCTAAAAGATCAATTCGTGACCTGTGCCTAGATGCGCTATGGAAAACCCTATATGCGCTAAACTATTTGTCGAATGCGCTAAAACTATACCTAAATGCGCTAAAACATTCCAAAAAAATTGCAGTCCGACTTTAAATCAATTCAAAATCGATCAAAAATGCGAAATTTGACAACTTAGAGGTTTCGAATCACTCACCGGTGGTCCATACGCTGCTGGTCTCTGATACCATCGCGCTCGCTCGAACCTATGTCTGTGCACGGGGATCACCATTTTGCCAAGTCACTCTCAGAGCTCCAAATTCACTGTAGCAACAGGGTGAAAATGACACCTCATTTTACCCCTTTAACCTTATAAGGGTCTTTTCAGGATGGGCAGTAGTGGCATTTCCCATTTTTCATCCTCTTTTTTTTACTGGGGCATCAACCACATTATCTATCAGGAGCTAAATCATTGTTCCTCATCAATTTCTTTTTCCGTGATTTATCTCCCGAGGGGGCATCATCAATATCGAAAATCAGAAACATATCAGGGGCATTTTTTTTTATTATCTTTGAAGCAATGTGTTTCACACATCACTTCAAAGAGGGGCAAAATGTATACACTTAAAAATGGTCATGTCTATAATCCTGGCAATTAATTAAATATTTATTATTTAATTAATTTTTCTAAAGTCCTCTACATATGATTAAATTTAATTAATTTAATTATATTGTTCATTCATCTTATTCTTCTTTCCTAATTAAATAAATTTACTTTATTTAATTATTTTCACATGTCCACTTAATTAATTAAATAAATACATTCTATTTATTTAAATTAATTATCACTATTTGAATTTAAATTAAATCTTTTGATTTAATTAAGTTTAAATATTTCCCCTTTCTTCTATTTTAATTTTTCTTCTAATTAATTAAATGTTTCATTTAATTAATTTCATAAAAGTGATTTAATTAAATAGATCTTATTTAATTAAAAATATCTTATGATTTCTTTCTAAATCCAAAATTAGGTATTTTAACCTAATTGTGCAATCTTCTCATATCATAATTAAATATTTTATTTAATTATGAGATATTCTGCTTTTTTTCAATAAAACTGATTAAAGCTCTTTTTCTCACCACAAGTTTTCTTCTTCTTTTAAAAGCTTAATTAAATATTTTATTTAATTAAGAAAAGTTGAATGTCCTCCACAAATAAATAATTGATTTTTTAATTAATTATTTATTAGCTTTTAATCTTTCTTTTATTCTTATCTTCCATTCTTTTTCCTCTTTCATAATAAAATAGAAAAATCTGTTTCTAGGGTTCTTCTATCTTATCCTTCAGTTTCATCTTTCTTCAACCGTTTGATCTGTCAGGAATTATCACAATCGTCAATCGAGACAGCCAATCAGAATCAGTCAGAAAGCCCTATAAATACTTGTGTGAATCCAAACATTGATAATAGGAAAATAGGCAATTAAGTAGAGTTTATGCATTTAATTCATTTAGTATTCATTTATCATAGCATCTTGCTTATTTCAAGTTTCTTAGCTAAAATCATTATCATAGCTTAATCATGCATTCATATCATAGCAAAATCTAGTTCTTTAGGAAGACAGTTTGTTGAGCCTAGCCCTTAATCTGAGAACACAAGGCTGGAATCTACAAAAACACTAAAGATAGAGGACAATAGGACGACAACGAGAACAGGATACTGAGTTTGCACATCTCTATTCCTTTTATTTCTATTTTTGTTATAATGTTCTATTGGTGTGTTTGAACTAATTTTAATTCATTTATGCACTTAATATTCACACCTGAGATACTTTTTCCACTATAATCCATATCAACTGCTAAGAACAAGATTAACATGAAAATTACTGTCACCATATTCCTGTCAATATACTAGCACTTTATAGTAGTACAAAAAACTCATACAAAGCTCAAAGAAATTATCCATACCCTTCCTATCACTTAAATAAAATGTGAGATTTTTGAATCAAGATTGACACTATAGCCATTGTATCAACTGCAAATCACTTCATTGTAAACCATTGCTTTGTACTCGATGTAGAAGCTATTCTTGCACTGTCATATGCACTCGTATTTGAGTTGATGTAGGTTCAAATCTGTTTGTATTTTATGTTGTGAGAGATTTTTAATTGCTTCTTCTTTATGAGAAATCCATAAGTTCTTCCTATGGATTGCTTCTCTCTGTGAATTCCTTTCATCTATCGATCTGATCTATTCTTGACTTGGTAGATGTCTTCTTGATTTTAGCCGATCCTTCCTTTCACTTCATTGAATTCCACCAATCTATCCTCTCTCTCAAATTTTTTCCCTTCCTTTGTTGCATCATTCCAAATCTTCAATGACTATGAAAAGGCATCAAGAAATATTAAATTTAATTGTTGTCTTTTCAATATCCCGCACGCCCCTCAATCTCATCCACTTCTCCCATTCCAAAAATGGTTCTTCGTGAGAAGCTAAAAATCAATGAAATGCAACCTTTGTGCTGGTGAACTTTCTAAAAATGGTGAAGAAGGAAATGAGAAGGAATTTTTTGCGTCATCGCAACGACCAATCCAAAATCCCCAAACATGGTGTGGTATTGTGATAACTCACATTCTTCTCTCGCATTCCCATGAAGAACCATGAAATAAACCCTAAGAATAGTGTGGTGTTGTGGTGAAGAAATAAAATGTGGTAAATACTTTGAAAGCATCCTTTCTTCCCAACTCCACAACCTTTGAAAGCATCCTTCCTGCTTGTGTGTGAATTAGAGCTTTGGATGAAGATATGAACATCCATCAAAATAATATTTGGAAGTGAATTTTTATCAGATATTGTAGATGCAAGTTCCACTTCGAATCACCAAAGCCTTCACAAAAACTTTTGCACAAAATTCAATAATGGAGAATTTATGCACAAATTCTCTTTTGAATGATTTCAAATTGTGATCAATTTATTTGTATCTTATAATGTGTAGATGATATTTGAAATTCCTTGTAGTTTCCTATGCCATTCACTAAAGAGGCATAAAATCTCCACAAAGGTTAAAACTTATCCTACAAATTTCTCTTTCTTGAGTTGCAAATAATATAAAACTGAAAAGAATCACTTTTACTCTCCTCCGCACTTTCTAAAATGTCACTATATGCCTCCACCATATTACCACACATTTTGTTGCTGGCCTTCATGGTGATGCAGGAAAGGCATGTTGAGTCACTCACTCTCCAACAAACTCTTCAAGTCATACTAGTGGGAATGTGGGAAAGCCTTTTCTTTTCTCTTCTCTTTCATCAATGCCCTTGATGTCAACAAAAAAATCTAGAAATTTTTTATTTGAAAGTTAATTAAAGGCACAATAAAATTTCTAAATCCCTTTTCCAACACAAGCAATCAAGTAACTTCCATAGAAGAGTCGAGAAGGTGTAATGACGGAAAAGCGTCCTCTTAACTTGGCCTTGATTTAGTGTTGCAATATGCCTAATATATTCACATTAGGTCTTGAGCCCTTGTAAACTAAAAGGATCTAAATGGTACCTTACTTAAGTGTTGTGAAGTGTTGTAACTCACTTCCACACTTTTCTAAGGTCTTGTTGATGGATTACACCTAAATATAACCTCTTTTTATCAATAATATTTCCTTATTTTAAAGTGTTGTAACACACTTTCACACCTTTCTAGGAATATCATCAAATATTTGGCTTTATTATGCTTCAATTGGCCCCATTTTGCATCCACAAGATTTATTTGTGTATTTTTTAGGATAATCTCAACAAAGGCATTTAAAACTCCAAAATCCTTAGAACCCACCTCAAATTCCTAAGGTGGGACTCATTCACCATCCTAGGCAGATGAGTCCCCTTACGTGGGGCCCATTCAACCAAAGTAGTGAGTGAGTCCCATTTAACTTAAAATAAAATTTAATTTAAATCTTTCATAGGATTTTATTATCCAAGATCCAATGTTGGCTTGTAGTGTTGTAATTTCGAGAATTCTTGCATAATTGAGTATAAACACAAGGTTATTTCACTCATATCGAACACCTAGCATTCAAGAGAGTTCACAAGAGAACTCAAGAGCATTCAAGGACATATTATCAAGAATATTAGAGAATTCTTCAAGCATCAATCATCATGTCAAAGACTTCTTGAATCATGTTTGATTTTGTGCTAACAATTGTGGTGTAGGGTTTTATGATTCAAGCAACTGTTTCAAGAAAGATTAACATCATTCAAGCTATATTCAAGGACCACATCCATTATAGCCATTTCAAGCATTACTACAGTACCTTATTTCTATGGTTTGGTGAGTTGCAACATTGTTATTTTTTCATTCATCATTCTCCATTCATATTTGCTTCCATTTTAAGGTTTAATTACCAAGGGGTTTGACCAAGGAAATCCCCTATCCACTAACCCCACAACATTTTTCCATCTTCTTGTGTAGGATTTCTAGGGCTAGGTTATAGATTTGTCAAGAAGTAAGGTTGGAGAAGTGTTGTGAGTCATTCAAAGTTGTCAAGGGTGTCATCAAGCATTGAAGAATCTTGGAGAAGACCTACAGGTGGAAATTTGCAGCTTTGGATCCAAAAACCAATCAAGAAGAGAAAAGTAGACTGAGAGGTATAAAATTAGATTCAGAACTTCTAGAAAAATATAAGTGGATTGATTCACCACTAGTGGAAAATGAGTCCCACTGTACAGGTCTGATAGAGATTTTCACAAATTTGGATACCCTTTTGGTTGAAACCTACTTCAATTCATTTTCCCAAAAACTGAACTAATTCACCCAGCTTGGTCAATGAGTTGTAGTCAACTGTGACAACAAAATTTATAGCATTCAAGACCTACATCCAACCACTTTCTAGATTCTTAGGTGCACACTTTCATTTTTATCATTTTTTGTGTTGTTTCAAGCATTTTCTAGGTCATTTAGTGTTGTTTTGCATTCAATTAGGATTTTGCATTGTATTTTGCATTTCATCATCTTTTCCAAGTTTAAACTTGGTGGTGAACCCCTTAATAGATCATCTTAAGCCCCTAGGATAGCCCTTAGCAAGGTCTCTTTCTCCATTGTAAAGAGATCTCAAGGGTTACCCTTGAATGAAATTGGAAAGGTGTGTGTGGGTATGCTCTATGTTCTAAACCATATGCTAGCATCTCCCTAACCACATTTTCATCATTTCAGAAGGAAGATCTAATATTGTAGGGTGATAATGATAATAATCTTTAAAAAATTCTTATTCTCTTGGCTAATATATCAAAAGCAGAATTTGAAGGATCACATGTAAGAATACATGCCATAATATTTTGGCCTTGGTGCAGTCCAGGAATAGCATTTGAAGGAACATTAAGGAAAAAAAAATGACAAGGATAATGGTCATATGTTAAACTAAAGGGAAAAGAAAAAAATGAATCATTCATAAAGAATAATACGGTAGACCTATTTACAATGCATAATCAAGTCAAATGATAAAGGGAAAAACCTGTGGTAATGAAGTTTTTATGCTTATGGATGTGTTTCAAAAGTAAATAATAGTCCACAAAGGAATACATTTCAATATGGAAATTTAAAGGTGAAGTACATCAGATATATACCATGTAATATCATAGGTATAATTAACAAGGTATGAATGAGCAAGAAGTTTTCAGTAGATTGTGCCATGAACCTTGAAGCAATAGTAGGAAAGTCACCTCAAGATTTAAGTAAACCTGTGGTCAACACTCTACTTTCCATTTTGAATTTTATTCCCAATTTCATCCATGAAGAACTTCCTTAGCTTATAGATCGTGTTGTCAGCCATAACTTTACCAAGTGTTGAGGATAGCTTCAAGTTTTTACCCAAGCAACAATTGAAAAAATTCATCCTTACCAGATACAATGTGTTGAAAAGATCTTTGAAGTTATTCTAGAAAAGAGTTCTTGAGAGTATAATGTGTAGTTTTGAATTAACCTTTTTACGTGAATTCCATATCTTTCATTAGCTATTTTGAGCTTGATGACCTTCATCAAGAATAGGCGTGGGCTCTTTAAGCGGTTTTCAATATGCCTCTTTCAGAAGTCTCATTTGTCTCACAAAGTTAGGTGTACAAAAATATTGTATAACAAACAAACTTTTTTTCTTCTATGCCACTCAGGAAGCATCACCAACCACCTCAAATTTTTCAATTTTTTTCCCATGATCTGGTTTCTCTTAGCTAGTTTTATAATATTTTCATATTCATAGTTTGAGTGAATTTCATTCTAAAAGGTCCTTGATCTATTCAGCATGTAAACTAGAATGTCAATACTCTATTTCTTGAACTCTCTTTCCCAAGGGAAAAGAATGTTTTTTGGAGCAATAATCAAAGGCCTACTTCTAGGAAACAATTCTAGGTAGGTCTTTAGAAAACTTATTTCTCATGCTCCGGGCATAGGAAATAGAAATATTATAATGAGAAATGTTTCTAAAGACCTACTTGGAATTGTTTCCCAGAAGCAGGCCTTTCATTGTT
>VDFB02175484.1:0-47438 GCA_007258455.2 Sequoia sempervirens
TTTTGTTGTTTTTTTCTTTAAAATTAAAACATACATTTTTTTTGCAAATATATTTTTTTGTAAATATGTCACATGCATTGTAATTGGAGGATTTTTTTCCTATAATACTAAATTGGCAGACCTCCAAATTTGGAGGTAGTTGTGCTAAATTTGGCATAGATTTTTTTCTTTCCCTACTCAACCCCTCTCTATTGGGCTTTTTAAGATTCGCACCTCAACTTCCAAAGGCCATATCTCGGTGATATGGTGGTTTTTTCACGTGCAATTTTTTTTTTTTTTAAATGGGGTGAAATTTTGTGCTCTTCGTAGTGGTCCAGATATTTTCTAGTTTTGACTTCTTTTTTCAAAATTCTATTTTCTCAGTGTTGTAGTTGTTCAGTTCTCATTTTGGAAATTTTGGTAGGTGATATCTTCTACATTCAGAAACATTTTTGGGTGTCGTCTTTTTTGGAAGTGCATGTTTTTTCATGTACTTTGTCATGGCACTACCATTTTCCTCTTTTTCTATAAGAGAATTTTTTTAGCTTATGTCCTTTTTAGACCTTATGAGCTCACATTGCATGTATTTATGATTTTATAAACGCACTGAGATAAAATGCCTCAACAATTGTATGTGTAGTATTAGGATTCTTGCACATCACTTTGTGCCTTATTATACTCGCACTATGATATAAAGTGTTATGGGGGTTGATGTTTTCCTTTGTTTTCCTTCATACCTTTCTCATGCATATGTGACTTTTGTTTTCACATCCTTTATATATACTTGTAATTTCATGACTACACCTTTAGATGTTCTTGGTTCCTCTTCATGCAATACTTTCAAGCATTTAGTTTCAATGTACTTGTGATGCCTCTTCCTTTTTAGCATTATGGGGATTTTTTGCTGTTGGTGCTACTGCTTCTTTAGTTTCACATTGGAGTGAGCTATGTATACAATATTTGTTCCTATGTATTAGGCAGATGCAGCAGTTGGTTACCCATGCATTTTGGTGAGATGGAGTACTTACCATATGGACACTCTTGCATTCCCATTTTTGAAGGAAACCTTCCATTTTCTCATGATTAGTTCTTCAAAATTTTGGTACCTTTTCCATATGTATCTTCAAGTTTTAGGCATTTTCCTTTGTTTTCCATTGGATTTGAGTAGTGTCATTGGGGGAACTCATACATATTCTTGTCTTCTTGATCCTAATCATCAGATTTTTTAGAGGAGGTTCTTCTTTAGCATTTCAGTAGTCTGCTTGGGGTGATCCCTTAAAGTTAGTTTACAATTTATAGGATATTTCTAATTTTTTTGTTGAAATCACATATTTTAGAAAATAAAATGATTTAATCTTTAAAAGTTCCATTCAAAACATTCGAATTGAATAGGGTTTGATCAAACTACCTTAGATCAAACCTTGAATAGAACCACCTTTAGTTTTAAGGCCATACTATGGTAGAGTCTCATTTGCTTATCAAAGATGTTGATAAAATCCCTTTTGATTTACCTTTTAAGGGGATCAAATGAATTCACTTAAAATTTAATTTTTGCAAGTATGTATTCCTTATTATGAGCTTCCCAAAAAGTATAATTTTAAATAAATTTAATTTAATTATTATATTTATTTTTTATTTCTTGTGAATGTAAGTTTTTCACCGAAAATAAAGCTCTATGTTACATATGTGGAAAAATAGAAGATTATCAAAATAAAATTTTGAAAATATATGATTGCACAAAATATTAAGTCCTTGATCCAACAAAAATAATAATTTTTGATATATACAAAAAAATTCGCATTATCTGATGCACTATGCTTGAATTATAGTGGTTTGACTTTGGAAACTTTGAATAAGAAAAAACTTATTCAATAAAACACACTATCTAACCAAGTGGAAGCACTAGATAATAGAGTTATGGAAATCTAAATTCAAAATAATTATAATTTTATCCTAATGGAAAAAATGTTGTGTTATATGGTGAGCTTCATTCCTTAAAAATGTTGTTTTATGAAAAAAAAGTTTTTGAGGGAGATGGAAAAAGAGGTCCAATCTGATTCCAAATTTTTTGAAAAAAAATATCACAAAACTCTAGTTTACATCATCTTCAAATTCCTCACAATTTAGCCGCTATAGGTGCCCGAAAGTGAAGATTTAGTTAGAAAAAAATATTTCAGTGTCTAGTTTGGCCAAAAATTGTAAACCACTATTGTGGGATCACCCTCGACAGTGTTTGCAGCTTCTTCATGCTTCTATATTTCCTTTTGTTCCTATATTTTGGGACAACCTTGAATTTTTTGGAGGCTTCTTCAGTCCTTCACTTGGCTTTCATCTCTTTTTTGAGTAGATTTTTTCCCATGAGGTTTTCTCTATTTCTCCACATTATAGAGATTTTATGTTTGTACATGGGTACCTTATTTGGCCTTATTTTTTGGGACCCATCTTGCATTGTTTTTAGGGTTTTTAGCTACTCCATAAGTACATCTTAAGGGGGGGTGTTAGAGTTATCATACATTGGCTAATAATTAATTAATCTTTAATTAATTTTTAGTCTAATTTATTCTCACACACTTTAGCTAAACTTAGGAATGCTTTATTAGTTGAGTTAATATTAGATCATTATGTCATGTCTCATGTGATGTTGACACTTGTCATGATCTGATCCATTTCTCATTTAGGGGTTTTCTCTTATAAGCATTCAACCATTATTGTAAATAACTCTCAAGTTATTCACGAGAATTATCACAACTTTCATATCTTCTTGAAAGCTTCTTTTGTAACTTTTACTTGTTGATGAATATAGCATTTCTTTCTTATAGATATCTTGCATGGAAGGTGTATTAGTTTTTTTTTTGATCCTATGGCTTGTGTTTTTGTGCTTGTTTCACAATTCTAATATGAAAATGTAGAATTTTTGTGATTTTCAATGCAAAAATGATGCAAAAATGTGAGGTATTTGAGTTTTTCACTAATGCAATTTTGAAAACCCTAGGATGCAATTTAATCAATGCAATATCTAATGCAATGTAAATGAAACCTAGGATGCCCCTAAAATCAAAAGTAAATATGTTCAAAAGTCAGGTTCACCGAAATGTGGACAATGATTTTCAATTGCCCAACTTCTCTAAGCTCCTTCTAGGGTTTTTCATCTAAAAGGAGAAAGGAATGGGATCCAAAATGCAAATTTCTACACTCGTAGTTAATGTAAATGAGATGAAATGTGTCTAATTATGATGTAATAATGCACTGATCTGAAAACAAAATTATTTAATGATGCAAAACCTAAGCAATGTGAAGTGCTGGAAAACATAGTGTGATATGCAAAAACACCTAAAAATGCATGTAAATGATGAAATAACTGAGAAAAATTGGAGAGGTGCATTTGGAATCTAAAATTTGATGTGGAGAGATTCTAGAATCCTAAAAAAAGACTAAAAATGTTGATTGGGACACTTATGCTAGACTAGATGACTTAGTCCCAATTTTAAGAAAGACTTGGCAAGACAGGAATTTGCCAAATGGGTATCCCAAAATGTAGAGACCACTTTTTAGGCTTGGTAGTGGGACTAATCTGCCACTAGTGGTGACTTAGTCCACTTGTATATTTTAGGAATTTTGGGACAGAATCCTATAGCTTCAAGTCTGCACTTGATTTTGTAGAAAATAGGATAAAAAGTGTCTATAAGCTTGAATTAGGGTTATGTTGACTTTGATGACTTCTTGAACACTTTTCAACACTTATTTCTTCGACAAATCTATATACAAAGTTTGCAAACACACATGAAAAGAGGGAAAAATGGTTAAGGGTTAGAGAATAGGGGTTTGCCTTGGTCAAACCCCACTTTGGTAATAAAACCCTATGAAATGGAAAGTGAATGATAAATGAACAACATGCAATGTCATAAATTTACCAAACCATTGATGTGAAAATCTGAATATATGCAATTAAGTGCTCCAATGGATGACTTGATTGTGCTTAGAGTGCTTGATTGCTTGTAAGATTGAATTCTTAATGAGTGCAAGAGATTAAGAGATTGTAGGAGATGAAAAATGAGGGGAAAACCCTTATTTATACTTGATCTTACTAAATTTCCCAAAAATAAGACATCATAGGTCGACCTCAAGGGTTGAGGACAAAATCCCACCAGAAATTTGAAATTATTTTGAGTTTTGTACCAAAAAGGACTAAGTTGCCCCTATTGATGACTTAGTCCCACTTAAGAAAATTAAGTGGGTGTCAAGAAGTACAAGGCATTAAATGTTGTCTAGCGGTAATATCCTCATAAACACACTTAAGGGGGGCCGAAAAGTGTATTAAGGGGTCATTTAATCATGAGAAAGGGTTGAATTAGTGATAGAAAAGTCTATAGAAAAGCATGAAGAAGTGGGTTACAAGGCACTTTTACAGCATTTTGAAATAAGACTTGGGAAGTGATAAAAAATGGGTTATTTAGAGTGAATTATGATGAAAGGGTTCTATAGGAAATTATGAAAGTACGAGTTACAACACTTCACAACACCTTACAAGACAACCTAGAGTCTTAATGATTCCACGCGGGGAGTCGAACCTAATGTGAATGTGTTGTACGACTTACAACATTAAAATCTAGAGCCAAGATCAAGCCAAATTCCATCTACGAGGGAGACTCCAAGTGAGCATAAAAATGTCAACTATGCATTTTTGGTGACACAAAGTACTAATAGCCAACGCATCTCCAAAAGGAAATTATGTGCCAAAGTGTGCTCTTGGAGAATCCAAGCCAATGACTCCACCAGAAGGAAGCATGTAAAGGAGAGTTACAACCTATAGGGCTACTAGACCCCTTTCCCCACTTGAGTGCAGGACCCAAGGAAAAACTGGTGAGTAGCCTTACATGCTAGAGTGAAAATCCCAATATCAATTAGAAGGAAATAGGTGCCCCTCACAGGGATAACACCAAACTCCTTAAAATGATGGATTTACTATAAAGCCTTACATTCATTATTCTGGAATGACTATAAGTTCCCATGATATACTGCAAAAAAAATTCTTGTAATAGAATTTCTTTCAAGTTATTGGAGGAAGAGTGATCAAGTGATCTTTTAGAAGTCTCAACAAGATACCCTCTTGATCAATGGTAGAGGATGTTCATATGGTTTTCTTGAAAGACACATCTTTCTTAGTATGAGTTTCCATAACTACGTAAGACTCATTATATTATGCAATTTTTTTCTCTCCTTTACAAGAGGCAATAAAATCTAGCAAACTCAAATCATTAGTATTTTTTGAGATGAAATTGACATTAAGTGAAGGTGTATTTGTTTGTTAAACGGTTTGATAACTTTCAAGACCACTAGTTTCTATCAGTTTAAGATGCTTTATAGTTAAATTTGGCTTAGAAGAATGTTGTGTGAGAATGTTGATGTTGAGTGAAGGATTGGAAATTTCTATTAAAGGAAAATATCCAAAACCATGAGTTGTTTGTTGTGCAATATAATCTATAGGGTTGTAAATACCTTGTTCATTAGCACCAAATCCTTTTCCACTATAGCCAAGTTGTTTCATAACCTCATCCATAAATCTTTTTCATTATTTTTGGATTGGGTGGTTGTGTGGTGATCATCTTAAATCAAAGGGATTTGTTGTGTAATTTGTTTCTTGTGGTACTGCGAGTGATTGAGGTGGATGATTTTTGGAAGTGTCATCTAGAAGTTTTTATTGACATGATTGATTTTCATGTCTCTCATTAGAATTATTTGTTGATGATATTGTACTCTACCCCATGAATGTTGGTGTGTAGGGAAATATAAGGAACCTAATCATTTCCCTAATATGGCTTTTGAGTGTTGTTTTTTTTTCACGATTTTGTCTGGCAGATTCCATGTGTGTAGTGGATGTTGATGTGATCAAGGGATTTTTTGTGTTTTTCCCAAGTTGTAAGACACTATAAGGTTCAAGATTAGAGTCAAGTGTGTACACTTGATTTTGGTAGATGTATTTCATTTTACAATGAAGAGTAGAAGGCACCCCATTCATTGCATGAATCTAGGGTCTACCTAAGATAAGATTACATGAAAGTTCATGAGGCATAACATGGATTGGTGTATTCAATGTTGCCACTCCAATTGTAAGAGGTATAATGATCACCTCAAGTGGTTTCTTTTTTATATTTTCGAATCCCTTAATAGATAAAGAATTAGGTTGAATGTTCGATTGATCAATGTCAAGCCTATCCAAAAGGATCACACTACACACATTAAGGTTAGAGCCAGTATCTACAAGATTTATCTTTATCCCTTTTCATTTATATTGAGCGATGATCATTAAAGGTTCATTTTTTTTTTGCATTTCCAAAGAGTGGAGCTCACTTTGGTGAAAAACAATGTCAACATTCAATCCTTGAATTATGGCTTCTATGTCATTAATTTGCACATTCAAAGGGATAGGAACTTGTAAGGCTATTTGAATCATAGTATAATAGGTAGGTGAATTCTGAAGTAAATCCCATAGGTATATCTTTGCGGGAGTGCTCTTAAGTTGCTGATTTGTAATTGACATTTATTTCAACACTTTTGGAATTAATGTTTTTAAGGTTTTACATGTTGAGGATATTGAGAAAATTGTAATAAAATAAGTTGCATGTTGTCAGTGGTGTAGTGAAGTTCACATTGGTGGCTAGCTCAGTATATTGATAATAAGAGGTTGTGGATTAAAGGGTTTGTTGACAAGTACATCTAGTTTATCCACATGAAGTTTCAAAGTTTCGCATGAAGATTTGATTGGGTTATGAGTATGTGTTTTGACAGTTGTTATATTGCTTTAGTTGGTGTTCATGAAATAAGATAATGTGATTCTAGTAATTCGAGTTGTTGCGGATGCTTCTATGGTGATTCATGATGCTTGTGGATGTTTCTAGACAATGCTCTATCTGTGTTGTTGGTTGAAATTGATCATTATGTTTGTGATTGGTGTTTTTCTTTTGTGAGTACATGTTTTTCATGATCATGGACGATAGGGTGATTGTAGCGTGTTGTGGATCTTTGAGGCATAATTTTTTAAGGTGTTTCATGTTTTAGGATGTTGTTTTGGGTCCTGTAGACACATAAAATGTATTGATTGATGCTACATGCTTGATTCCGATTACTAACACCATTTCATCCTAAATTATCCCTTAGTCTAACCATTTAATTGAATACCCTTATTTGATTAAATTCATTAATTTTCCTCCCTTAATTAAATAAATCTTTTATTTGATTAAGTCATTTTCTCTTGTTAATTAAATCAATCAATCTGATCTAATTAACCATGTATCTCTATTCAATTAAATAATTCATTTTATTTGATTAAATCTCTAAATTCATCTTATTAAATTAAATAAATTAAAACCTTGTTTGGTTTAATCTAACATTCATCTCATTTAATTAAATAAATCAAAAATCTTTGTTTAATTAATCTCTAAATCACATTCTTCTCATCTTTTTTATTTAAATCAACCCATAAATCTAAATCAATTAGTCACATCATCTAATCCCTCACTAAATTAATTAACCCTTGATTAATTTAATTCTAATCCATGTCCCATCCTCTAGCTTTTTCCACTTGCACATGAAAATACATTTAATTCATTTACTAAATCTCCGTTTTCTCTCAACTTGGCATCTTTTAGAGAATATTCCTTCAAATTTGAAATCCTTCCAAGTGGAATTTGTCATTCCAAAAAGAAAATTATTCCATCTTATGAATTGAGACAAGTGGCATTTAAGACATTCCTTTTTGCCTCTTACATGTCATTTCACTACTTTCAAATTCCACCTAATTGCATTTATGGGAACATTCATCAAAATGTACACATCTGTTGCCCATTCACATCTTGGCAAGTGACATTTGGCCATTGGTTGAAAGTTAGTCCCACATTACTTCATTTTTGGAATTTCTCCATCTTGTATTTCTATAAATAAGAGGTTTCTCTCCTCATTTGATCATCCACAATTTGAGTAAACATACTATACTTAATTTTATCTTCAAGCATCTCCATCTTCATCCATTTTATCAAGTTCATAGCTAGGTTATGCAAATTTTCATCGTAGAGCTCCATTGAATCTTCATCAAAGTGCATCACTCATCAACATTGCACCATAGGAGTTAGGAAAGGGACACTTTCCACACACTTTCCACATCAAATTGACACCAATTCCCCCATGGGATCAAGAGTTTGCATTGGTAAATTAGGATTTCATTACTTTCTCTTTATGTTCTTCATTTTCTTTCCTATTTTAAGCATTGTTAATGGATTTCATGGGTATTCTTAGTTCTAACTTTAATTCAATTTAATTATGTGTTTGTTTCTCATGTTTATGCAGGTCTAGGATTGGGGTTCTACATTTGGTGCTAGAAGGAGGGAAAATCTAATGTTTAGATCATGTTTTTATCAAAAATTCTATGCTTTTTTTGTTTTTGTGTCTATAGCCCGAAGTGCACCACTAGTAGACCAGTGTCACCATACAGAATTGCTACCACACTAGCGTCACCATATAGCACCACTGAAAACTTCAAACTATGATGCTCTGTCTTTCTCGCCCAAGATTCAAATTTTTAAATTCCACCACTAGGTCAATTTGAGGTTGCTAACTTTTTTAAAATTTAAAACTACACTGTTGGTCAAAAGTTTAACACAATCACACTCTTTGTTTTGCTGTAGAACATTGCTTGCAAAATTAGCGGTGTCATATAGCACCTTTGAATTCCTCAAGTTGCATCGCCTGTATAGACTCCATCGTTGAAGGGAAGTAAAAAGTAAAATTTCAATTTTTTTATGACTGTGTTTTTTTAATTTTGATCATCTAGGTTATTAATTGCTTTCCTGAGCTCTGTTTTGTAGTTCTAATTGGTTTTTTCTAGGTTGGTATAATCAAAGTGAAGGAGAAAGATGAGGTTGAAAGAGGCATAATGACATCATTCTCTCATGATACCAAGTATTTTTGAACACTTTAGTGTTTTTTTAACACTCTTAGAGAATTCACAATTTCTCTTAACAGTTTGTTATCTTTCATGTGCTTATGATACACTAAATTTCTTTTGGAATCTAAAAAGAACATTTGATTTTTTTGCTACAAAGGGCTTAAAAAAGAACTTTAGGAAAAACTCACTAGATTGGTTGAGGATTAATAATTGAACAAGGCAATTTCCATCTTTCATTTTGGTGCACTAAAAATAATCAAATCATTTCTTTGTGGATTTAAAGTGAACAAGTGCTTTTTTTTGTAATTACTTACACAAAGTAATATCATTAAAAGGATGTATGTGCTTCTCTTGTACTTCACGGTGATCTTGGCCTTTGGGTGACATTAAGTTGTGTAAGTAATTGCCCACACACTTCATTTTGGACTATAAAATTGAATAAATCTTGCAAGTGTGAGTGAAGCATATTGTGTGCATTCTCTCTCTTTGGTTCATAACAAAGATTGAACAAATTACAAAAAATGTTTTCTTGTTTTTTTTATCTTAGAGGGCATGCCTTGTGGGAAAAATTACTCACCCAAGGGAATGAACCAACTGGGAACACGCTAAAGCCAAGTGACTTCCACCTGGGATATAAGTGTGGATATTGGAACAAAGGAAAATATCACAAGGATT
The DNA here is from genome assembly GCA_007258455.2 of Sequoia sempervirens. Classification (NCBI taxonomy): domain Eukaryota; kingdom Viridiplantae; phylum Streptophyta; class Pinopsida; order Cupressales; family Cupressaceae; genus Sequoia; species Sequoia sempervirens. The sequence continues at coordinate 9,593 of VDFB02175484.1, forward strand.
ATTCTGATGAGAAGGGAAGCAATGGTCTGTCACCACATGGATGGTTCCCCATGAACGAAATGCTCACATTAACACCCTTCTTTAGAAAAGGCCAAAATCCTTGATCTATTTGTCGGTGCAAGAACGGTCATTTTGAAGCCACCCCACACTTTTACGACTTGTAGTAGAAATGGAAAGTATGCCATGGGAGTTTCATGGGTACTGATGCTTAGTTGACCCAAGAAGCAAGTGCACTATAAGGGGGAGCCTGTGTGGTCAAGCATCTAACCATTCACTAAAAGTAGGCATAGTTGGGCTTATAGTCTTTCATATCCATAGGGTTGTGATTGTTCTTGAAATCAAAACACTTTGCTTGTTCATAAACATTAGAAAAAAAAACATTCAACATTTTTCATGAAATTTTAAACCCTTTGGGAAGCAAATATCTTTGACAAAATTCAAGTGTTATTGCTTTCCCTAGGGATTCTATCCTTAGAGGTTTCTAAACATTTTGGTTTTACATCTCAATTTTCCTACTAAAGTCAACAATAGGTAAATTTTTCCTTGATTTCATTGAAGTTCCACATAATATACTTTATGGGATAAGAAGAAGTTAAGACATTAGACATCTAGCTCAAAGACCTAATCGGGAATTGTTTGTGGTAAAAATAGCTCACTAAGCAAAGTTAAGAACAATTGAACCCCACAAATGTGTCTCAAATTATTTCATGCAAGATCAAAATTTGGAAACCAAATTCAAAATATCTTAGTCCAAAAGATAATCAAAAGTGTCTCTTAGCGCCCTACGAATTCAAATAAAGAGTGCTTTTCAATTTTTACATAAGAGCTTCAAGAAATAACCCTAGTTTGTACTTGTTCTATTATTGTCAAAATTCAAATATTTTTTGGGAATTTTAACACCTTGTTTAGAGAAAAGCATGTTCTTCAAAACTGAGGTCTTCTAAGCAAGAGTCTTTTTAGGTACACATAAGATCAAAACCAATCTTCATCCATATTTCAAACATCAATCCAAAATCATCTCACCAACAACTCTTGAAAATATTGAAATAATCCTTCATGCTAGACTTTTTGGAAAATCCATGAATCAAAAATCCTTGAAACAAATCAAAATCCTTGAATCAAACACCAAATCATCTTTTTTAGCTAGGTATATGTAGATGCATCCTTCTCCATATGCTTAGTTGAATTATCATCAAAATCATCTTGTTTGGTTAAGTGTGGGTAGATGCATCCTTCTCTTACACTTAGTCAAATTATCCTCTTGTGAGAAAATCTATCCCATAGATAACATCCAACATCTTGGGATCCATTTGTTCATTATCCAAAATCAAAACCAATCCTAAAACCAAATCAAGGTCAAAATCCAAGAAATCCTCAAATCAAATCAAATCAAACCCAAAATCCAAGAAAGTCCCAAAATTCTAGCATTCCCCTCAAGATATTTTAAGAGTTCAAATCATCTATATCATCCATCTTTCACTTTTCACCATCATACATTTGATCCTTAATTAACCTAGATCTTCTCTTTTGAGCCTCATTTTATGGTTCAAACAAGATTGCAACACAAGGACATGGAGACCAACAAAGAAACATCAACTTCAAGTGACCTATGCCAAACCAACACCGAAATGAATCATCTAGGGTCAATCAATCCTCTAACTAATTTTCCCTCATCATCACAAAATCCACAAGAAGAATGTAAAGTAGAGGATATCACCAATAATTCCATTAGAATGACACAAGATAAGATCACCGAAATGGTCCAAAACCCTGAAAATCATAGAATTATCAACATCATGATGAAGCTCCATCTCGCAGAATACATGCTTGAATTAGCAAAACAAGGAGTTAAACTCTCTCCCAATTTTGATGTGAGCACCATTGTGGAACAACTTTTTGGGTTCATGCCTCCAATTTCAACCATGCCCCCAATCTCATCCACACCTCCATTACAAAGCATCACCCAACCCATCCCCCAAATTACATCATCCATTGCTCCAACTCAACCTATTGTTAACAAAGGGAGCACATTTCTCAATGCACTACAAAATCACCCCCTTGTAAGTAACCAAGATTTGGATGAAAACACTATATTGGGTCAATCTGTCCCCCAAAATCCATTACACCCATATTTCCCCCTCAACTTCCATGATCCTAATGAACTATCATCATCATTTCATGAAACACCTCAAACCTCTCTCCCCTTGACCTCACAAGGAGAAAATGGGTTATTTGGACTAAGGGGCATTTTCAACCCTTCATCATCATTTTCCCAAGTATGCCACTTACTTTTTTACCACTTCTACCTTTGCCACCGACATCAACATCAACCCTCAGTGTGGGGTTACCTCCATTGCAACCAATCACTCAAAAAATTCCCCCAAACATCAATCAAAGCATCATACCAAATCCTCTCATCTTGTCATCGATATTGCAACAACAGATGGAAACCATCCCAATAACACAAGAAATCACCACAACGTTAACCATCCCTCAAATAACTCAAAACATGGTCTCTCAAGGACCAAGCATATCAATCACACCATCCACCACAATCCTAATCATAAATAAAATGATGTCGCTCATCACGACAACAAACACCATACCAAATCTGCCAGCACTACCACCACCTCCACCACCAAACACAAATATGTCAAGCCAATATAGCATTACATTACAAGTTGCCCAAAAAGTTGCATATCAAAAGGAAATTCAGCAATTCCATAATTGACAAGTTGCAAAACAAGCCACTCAAGCCACGTAAGCTGCTCAAATAGCTCATGTTGCACAAAAGGCTGCTCAATCCCCAACATTATTACAAAAACAATAAGCTACTCAAGAAGTGCAAGCCGCTCAAGCTGCTCAAGCCACACAAGCTACACAAATCGCACAAGCTACCCAACAAGCACAAGCCTAGGCTCAAGAAAAAGTGCAAGCTCGAGCCCAATACCAAGCTCAATAAGCACAAGTGCAAGCAAATTACCTCACACAACAATAAGCAGCCCAACAACAAGCATACCTGCAAGCACTGAAACAATACCAAGAGCAATAAGAATTATCCCAACAACAAGCATTGTTGGTACAACAACAACAAGCAGCTCAACAATAGGCACTATTAGCACAACAACAACAGGACCAACAACAAGCATTGTTGATACAATAGCAAGTATAAGCATACTTGGCACAAAAAAATGTGTAAACATCATCCATCAACACACCAACCAATCCACCCATCCCTCCAAAAAATGAACCACCACATAAAAATTTCATCCCACCCCCTAATCCGCAAAGTGATTCACAACACAGATCAAGTTACTCTTGCAACAAGTGCTTGATCTTCAATCAAGGAAAACCATAAAAGACACCCAACAACTTATGTCCTTATCCATTCGACATGAGTCTTGTAATGAAACTATTCCCAAAGGGATTTGAAATCCCTGAATTTGATAAATATTGAGGGATGGGAAACCCTAAAGATCACATCAAGGAATTCCAAGTTCATTGCATGGAATTCACATATGACGATACATATCTAATGTGGCTATTTCCTAGAAATTTGGCTGGCCACACCATGGAGTGGCTTTTTCACCTTCCTCCGAGCATCAAAAAGTTCCTAGAGATAGTAGATGCATTCATTAAAAAATAAACATTCAATATCAGTATGGATGTCAGTCTAAAGGAACTATTAGCTCTTAAACAAGGTAAAAATGAATAATTTTCTTTGTTTCTACAATGATGGCAATCCAAGGCCAATAGGAGAAAATGGGTCATGCTAGAAGAACAAAAAAATTTCACAATCATCTCCAATTTGGAAGGAAACTTGGCATTTCATCTCAAAGTGCAAGGTATTACCACTAACGATCAATTGATCTCCAAGGCGCTTAACATTGAATGAGACCTTATTGCACAAGGAGGAACACCCACCTATCTAGAATAGAAAAGCAATCACCCATCCAAAAACTATAATTACAAACCTCACACACGGGCAAAGAACAAAAATATCACAAATGATGGTGTGGTTCATGCTAAGATCGTAGTCAGTGCTTTGAGGAAAAACACCCAAATCTACTAGCAACCATAAAATAATGATCAGAACAACACCCCAACAAATGTGATATCACAACACCAACCAACCAACAATTAGGTTAATAACCTAAATAATCAAGGGGGACCACCCTCACGAAAAAAAAAAATCCCACCAAGTGGAAGTACACTTCCCTTGGAGAACCACTCAAGGTCATCATAAAGAAATTGATAAACAAAAACCTCATCAAGGCTCCCATCTATGAGAATTACCAGGAACCAAAAGTGAAACCACCCTAGTACAATCAAAACCAACTCTGTGACTTTCACAAAATTAAAGGGCACACCACTAACAATTACATGAGGTTGAAGAACCTAATCCTGGACCTCATTGATCAAAAAATAATAAATGTGGAGCAGCCAACAAGAAACCAAGACCTAAAGATATACACAAACCTGATGCCTGATCCCAACAAGGGAAACAATAATAAAGGAAAAGGAAAATACAAGAAAATGAACCATGTGTATGAGCATGTTGTGGTAACACTTGAGGAGTATGTCCTCGTCATTAACATTAAGGGAGCCAATGTAGACTGTGGAGTCACCACATGTGGTAGCAAGGTCACCATCACTAGACCCTCACAACCACCTAGAGCATTTGCTTCAAATCCAAGATCCATCTCGCATGGCTATAATGTCCCTGACCAGCTAAAGAGAACTCCTACTCATATCTCCATCATGGAGTTGCTGAGGATATCACCTGTCCATAGAAAAATCCTAGAAGAAGCATTAGCCTCATCCATCATCTCCTCAGATCTAGAAGTGGAACAATTCCAAGCTATGGTTAGAAATATCACCACTCCAAGCCTCCTCACATTCTCCAACCAGGATTTCCCTGCTCAACCATCTCACAATCATTCTCTCCATCTTGAATTCTTGGTTCACAAAAATAAATTCAAGAGGGTCTTGGTGGATGGGGGTGCATGTCTTAATATATGTTCTCTAAAGTTGATAAAGAATTTGGGATTCTCAGAGGATGCCATGAGAAAAGGTAAGGGCATCACCATAAGAGCTTATAATGATCAGGAAAGAGTGTCTCTAGGCATTATCTAGATTCCTATTCTAGTAGGACCTACCATTATGAAAACCACATGCCAGGTCCTGGACCTTGATCTGTCTTATAACATTCTCCAAGGGCTTTTGTGGATCAATGGGATGCAAGTGGTGGCATCGACCTTTCATCAATGCGTCAAATTCTTGTATGAAAATCAAGAGGTTATCATCAATGGTGATCCTGAACCCTTTTCCTATTGCAAAAGCCTAGAGGCCAAATATTACAAGATTCCCCAAGTTTTAAAAAATGATGAAGGCCCCACCACTCCATATGTAGACCCAACTACATTAGCTTCCACTTCTAATACAAAGACACCCTCCATCCCTGATACATCTGAAATCAAATTCATCATCCAATATGATGGATGTGGAAATTAAAAAATGAAGAAAAGTTCCTTCGTGGTAGAAGAGTTACCACAATCTCATAGATCTCATGGACAACCTCAACTAGTAGGAACATCATCTAAAACCTTCACGACAAGTTCATCTAGCTTCAGAAGTTGGGGGGACCTAGGTTGGGAAGTGATAGAAGAGGACCCATCAAATCTTCTATACCAAGACAATCAACCAACAGTCAACCTACCTATTGATGATAGCAACAAAGGCTTACAGATGATGCTCACCATGGGTTATGATAGGAACAAAAAGCTTGGGAAAAATGACAATGGTCTTTTAATACCTCTCATTCCTAATATCCGTATGAGAAATCTTGGCCTCAGATGTACCCCTCTGAGAGTGACCATACTTGGAAGAAGTGCCTTAGTTAGGAATTTCAGATATCCTCCTCGACAATCAACACCCACTCGTCAAACACCCATATCCATAGATCAGGTCATAGATGTTGGTAGTGAGGAAGACCCCATAATCGATTTACCCATGATTTTTGAAGATACCTCCTTCCTCATGATTAGTAATGTATCATTTGAGTCAACATTCATTTGAGTCAACCAGTCAAACTCATGAAATCAATATAGTCTACCCCCAACTCATCGATTATAACCAATGAGGACCGCCAATTCTGGACACCTTCGAAAATGATGAAGTGCTCTTAAAATTCATGGGACTATGGGGAACGATACCATGTAGAGATCACAAGGCTAGTTTTGATATCATACTGGACACCCAAACTTACTATGGGGAGACAATTGAATCCTTTAGTCGCAAAAGTGAAAACTTGAGAATAATCCCAAAGTATTTGAGTGAAAACCACACCATGGCACTCTCTGACTAGAAAAAAGTAAAAAGAAAGGATGCATTCAATGGTGAAAACCTCTCTGAGGTTCTCGAGGATGGGGGATTCAATCTTCCTCTTAGAACTCTACATTAGGAAAAATCAATGATTCTAGCCGAAAAATGTAATCCAGTCAACTTGGGAACAAAGGAGACACCGCACATCACATTTTATGAAGAATAATTACTATCAGAGGAACAAGGGCTCGTAGTAGCCTTCTTAAAGGAGAGAAAGGTCAAATTTGCATGGAGCTATGCAAACATGCCCGGGCTCGATCCAAAGATTGTGGTTCACCATCTAGCAGTTTACCCTAAAGCAAAGCCTGTCAGGAAAAAGCTCAAAAAAATGCATCCTCAGATCGCCCTGCTAGTCAAAATGGAATTGAAGAAACTGCTTGATGTAGGATTTATATAGCCAATCGACTATTCGAAGTGGATATCCAATCTGGTTCCTATTTCAAAACTTGATGGGGGCATCCGAATCTGCACGGATTTCAGAGACCTAAACAAAGCATGTCCAAAAGATGATTTCTCGATGCCTAACATTGACATGATTGTAGACATGACGATGAGACATGAAATGATTTCTCTAATGGATGGTTTCTTTGGATACAACCAAATAATGATTGCTAAAGAAGACCAACACAAAATGGCCTTCACTTGCCCATGGGGGACCTACTACTGGAACATGATGCCATTCGGCCTAAAGAATGTTGGGGCCACCTACCAAAGAGCCATGACGTTAATCTTTCATGACATGATCCAAATTTTTTTTTGAAGATTATGTCGATGAAATACTAGCAAAATCTAGAAAGAGGAGAGATCACATAGCAACCTTGAGTGCTATTTTCGGTAGGCTGGAGGAATACAAGGTCTGTTTAAATATAAAGAAGTGCATCTTCGACGTACAATTAGGAAAGCTACTGGGATACATAGTGTCAATGAGGGGTATTGAGATAGATCTCACCAAAGTAAAAACAATCCTCGAGATGGAGGCACTCAAAACATTGAAATAGTTGAGAGGCCTCCAAGGAAGGCTTTAGTCCATCTAAAGATTCATAGCAGAACTGGTAGAAAATAAAATCCCTTATTCTCACCTACTCCACAAGGGGGTAGTGTACAAGTGGGATGAAAAGTGTGATAAAGCCTTCAACAAAATTAAAGAATATACTCTCACACCTTCAGTCCTCATGCCACCAATCCCATGAAAGCCACTAATCCTCTATGTATTAGCAACAGTAGCAGCCCTAGATGCTCTCCTAGCTCAACACAATGAAAATGGGATAGAGAGGGCCATCTATTACATCATCCGCACAATGGTCGGGCATGAGTTAAATACTCATTCATCAAAAAGCCTATATAGTAGTAGTGTTTGCTTCATAGAAGTTTAGAAATTACATGTTGGCACACAAAATAAAACTCATCGCCAAGAGTGACCCCCTAAAGTACCTACTATCAAAGGAAATTCTCATAGGAAGGATGGCCAAGTGGGTCATGATTCTATCTGAATACGACATTGAGTATGTGGAACAAAAGGCAATCAAAGGCCAAGTGATCATAGATCAACGTGTAGAAGCACCCATGTATTCAGAAAGCTCACTCATATCAGAGTTTCTAGATGAATCCATCTTCAATCTTAGCATAGCCGACCACTAGAAACTCTACTTTGATGGTTCCTACACATAGTATGGATTAGGAGTTGGTGTCTTTTTCATCACCCCATAGGGAGATTGCATACCAAGGTCATACAAGTTGGCATTTCCCTACACTAACAACATTGCAAAATACGAGGCTTTAACCATATGTCTCAGAATAGAAATGCAATGGTATATCATGGCTCTCAAGGTGTATGGGTACTCACAACTTATAATCAATCAAGTGAATGATGAGTACCAGACTAAGGATGACAAGCTAACTCCATACAAGAAATTGGTGGAAACTCTTAAGGAATCCTTCATCGAGATCACATTTGAGCAGATACCCAAAGAAAACAACAGAGTAGTAGATGGCATGGAAACAATTGGATCCTTGTTGGATATCCCTCGTAATGTCTCAAAGCATGAATTCCTAGTAGAGCCGCTTCTCATGCCCGCATTTGAGGCACTAGAGTCAAAAAATTTTTGTGAAATTGTTGGTCCTGGTGACCTATGGTACCATGATATCTACAGTTATCTAAAAATAGGAGTCCTCCCAGTTGACATAACCTCAAACCTTAAGAAAACCTTTGTCAAGAAAGCATCCCAGTTTGTCATCCTAGGAGATACCCTCTATCATAGGAGCATAAAAGAAACCCTATTACATTGCTTAAACACTAAGGAGGCATTGACCACCTTAACCAAGGTGCATAATGGCATATGTGGTTCACACTCGAGTGGGATGACCTTGGCCAAGAAACTGCTGAGGATGGGGTATTATTGTCCTACTATGGAAAGAGAAGCATATGACTATGTCAAAAGGTGTCTACAATGTCAGCAGCATGGGGACCTCATCCATGCTCCAGCTCAAGAGCTTCATCTCATTATTACACCATGGCCCTTTTCACAATGGGGGCTCAATCCCATTGGAAAATTCACCCCCACCTCATCCAATGGCCACAAGTTTATCATTATCACCACTGAGTACTCCACCAAGTGGGTGGAGGCCACACCAATGACATACATAACTAGAAAGCAGATATCAAAGTTCATCCTAAACTACTTAATATGTTGATATGATATTCCCCAAGCTATTATCTCAGATAATGCGACACCTTTAAAAAATAAGGATGTTCGTGACCTTTGCAAAAAATTCAAAATCTAATATTTCTTTTCCACTCCATATTATCCCCAAGGAAATGGCCAAGCATAAGCCACCAATAAAACCATTTTAAAGATCCTTAAGAAAAAATTTAATGACATAGGTCACGGTTGGCATCTACAACTAAATATCGCCCTTTGGGCCTATCAAACCAACATCTGCACACCCACCAGTGCCACCTCATTCTCCCTATTCTACTAATCAGAAGCCATATTACCCATCAAGATCAAGCTTCCGTCACTAAGAATATCACTGCAAAACTTCATCACCGATGAGGAATATCAAGTATCAAGACTAAATGTATTGGAGTTGTTAGATGAGTGATGTATGGAAGCATTGAATCATTTGCAAGTCTATCAGAACTGAATCAAGAGGGGATATAACAAGAAGATCAGGAGAAGAACCTTCCAGGTCAGAGAACTTGTGCTAAAGGAGAACTAGAAGAAAATTCCAAATCCAAACGACAAAAGAAAATTTGAACCCAACTGGTTGGGACCATTCATCATCACAGTGAGCTATAAGTCAGGGGCATATCAGTTATCAACACCCAAAGGGGAACCCGTGCAGGAGCCCATGAATAACTCCCATCTTAAAAAGTTTTATGCCTAAATCTTTTAAGGTATAGAACCAAAAAATCAAAAAATCAAAAAATGTCCTAAAAAAATGGTTACCCTGATGAAAACTTGGCAAACAGGCATCTTGGTGACAACAAAAAAATTAGAAAAAGTATAAAAAAACATTAAAGAGAAAAGTCATCCTCCAGTCAAAACCACTTTAGTGGCACTTTGGGCAAGTACCTTGGTGAAAACTTGGAAAACAAGCACCTTTTGTAAATAAACACTCTCCATCCACCAAGATCTCCATGACTCATTCTACATCATCCATCCATTATTCTTTCATCATCCATCTACTCCCATCCATCACCCATCTGCATCTACATCAAAGATTGATCCTGTGTTTGTGCCATGATCCCTCCTAGTACTACTCGACCCATTCTCAAGGTTAGTTTTCCCTACCTCTATCAAAGTAGTCTATTGCATCATGTTGCGGGCATGTTCTCATTGGATTAGATTTGTGTATATTCTTGAAGTCCCTAAATCAAAAAATCCAAAAAATTAGAAAAGCCACAAAATCCAAAACATCAAAAAACTAGAAAATCAAAAAAACATCAAAAAAATAAAAAACCCAAAAGCATTCAAAACATATCAAAATCCAAAAATAGGTCAAAAAGTCAAAAAAAGTCAAAAACAGAGTTGTCTTGTCAAACTATGGGTCTTTGAGCCTTGAACGTAGGAAATGTTGATCTTTGATCATCCCCTGAGACATTTAGGTCAGTCCTTTAGACGTTCGTCATAATAAACTGAAAATCCATTTGTTCATATCTCATCAATAATTGAGTTTGTTCCAGTCAAAATACGTGATCTCTTGCATGCATAACGTAGGCAAGGCTAATCTATTGATAAGCCCCCGGGGCCCCTAGGATAGGCCTTTAGGTTAGTCTCTTGGTCAAAATCTCATAAAACCCCAAAACATTTGAAAATTCAAAAATCAAAACATTTGTAAAATCTTGAAAATACCAAAAACAACCTCAAAACATTTCAAAAAAACTCCAAAAACATCCAAATATTGGAAAGCTCCATTTGTCTCATCTCGCTTTCACCTGCAATAAGCATCATTCATAATAAGTCATCTTCATTTTCAGCCTTTGGTAAAACAATTAGAAACAAGTCTAGCGGATCAAAAGTGAAAACAAAAAATGTCAAAGTCTAAAGTCTAGGTCGATAAGTAAACAAGTCAGTGAACTCTTTGTGTCAGTAGTCTATCATCCAATCAGTCTCATATCAAAATCATTTGATATCATAATGTCCTAGGATGCATCCTTCCTACAATGGACATCAACATTAGGCATCACTGTAGTTTAGTCTTGGCTAGCAGTTTTGAAGAACATCAACTTGTTTGTTTATGTTGTCTTTCTCTTTGGATTTATCTTTTTGTGCTTATTCCCGGGGCCTCTCAATGATATCCAAATGAAGGATTTAGAGAGATAGGAATGGGGAAATGATCATTATCTTTTTATCTATTGTTATTGTTGGATATTCTTGTAATATAACCTTAGTTATGCATACTTTTTTTAGATGTAGGGAGGATTTTTTAAGTATATTGTTGACCACATGGGAAGGCTTTCCTTTGTATGCTTTGGTCTAATATGTTTGGAATATTTGAGCTACATTCTAAATAAGGTTTTGTATGTTAGGCATGAACAGGGATACTCCTATCTAATTGTCAAGTCAAAGTCCATCACACTAGGTACAACACCATCATGTTTCTTTATACCTTGATGCATCGTAATTATGTTTGTAATCAAATGTAAGGTAATTGGCCCTTTGAAAATCCCAACTCCTCAAAAAGTAATCATCGTCATCATCATCATCCTGTCTTGTTGGAATCTCTTGTTTTCTTCTATCTCTTTCTTTTCGTGCTAACATGGTACCATGATAGTTAATCACAAATCATCATCATAATCATACATTCATCTTGTATCCAAAAAATTGTTAGCATATTGCATACTGCATATCATATCACATATAAAACATTAATCATAACACCATGCATTACATTTCCATTCATATATAATATAGATTGGTTATTTTACGCATCTCATAAATCATACATATGCATCCATTATATAAACACAAAAGAAATCATCCCATATCATATATAAGCATCCATTATGATATCACATATACATCATATAACATATATCAAAAGCATCCATTTGTATATCATAACCATCATATCATAACACATACACACACACACACACACACACACATATATATATATATATATCATTTCATAAAAAATCACATAACATTATGGCATAAGCATCATAACATCATTGCATCACATTGCATAGCATATAGAAAGTAAAGGCATCCATAAAGCATAGAATTTTTATAGAACACATCATATAACATCGAATCAATGCCATCATATATATATATATATATCATCAAAATAACTACACTATCATGGTACAAAAAATTAGATCAATGTACATGTGTATTTCAATAGAGTTCAATGGCCCATGGGGCTATAAAAAATGAGCCCATGGGGCACAAAAAGAATCATGTCTCTGATCAAAATAACCTAACCCTACTGGCTGGCCATTTCCCTCGTTGTCGACTCTCTCTTCATGATCCTCTGCAGGTTTGTGGCCGATCCTTTATGAAAAGTCTGGCACTCAGGCTGCTCACGACATGACTTGGTAATAGTGCAACCTGTAATAGTCGGCCTCCTGGATGGCCTCCCTGTATGATCGAAGCAATACTGTGCTTCGAGAGGAAGATGCAACCATGCTCTCTAGTTGTTGTCATCTAACCATATCATCCACTACCTATAGCTCTACAACTTGTCTCTGCTGAACTACCTAGTCCCACTCTAACTGTAGTTGATCTCTCTTAGCTGACAGTTCCTATACCTATTCCTGTAACTGCAAAATTTGGCCATCTCTAGGGTCTGGATGAGGAGGTGGTTGGTTTTGACCCCTATCTCTAGGTGGTGATGGGATCCTATCCTATCATCCTTGATCCTGATCCTGCTATCCTGGGATTGGATCTTGTCTTTTCTCCCCCACCTATGGATCTGGGGTGGTTGATCCTATGACCCCCTATCTTGATCGGGTGGTGGTCCTCTACCTCCTCGGTCCCTGTCTCTGTCCTCTTTGCCTCTAGCTTTGCATCAAGCAGATGGTGTACCTAGAACTATCAAATGAAGAGGTAGTCTAAACCAATCCTTGTAGGCCTATGTGGTCCCTGAATCCACCTGACCTTGGTCATATGGCCACAACCTAGCCACCAGCTGCATAAAGCTCTACAATTCCCCAGGAGCTCTAGCTCGTCATCTATGAAAAAATGGCCATATACTAATCATCTGGCCTATCCTATGGCTCACCAAACTACCTCTGAACCCTACCTAGTAGTTACATCTCGAGCATCATGTGCTCCCTACCGCGCATCAATCTTTCCTTGCAGGAAAATAAAAGATGTTGCACATCTTCAAACCATGCAAGCCATCCAAGATATGGCCACCATGTAAAAGCATGTATATCATCAAGAAATCTCCTCCAATGAGGAATCTCATGTTGTCCTGTGTGGTTGAATGAGACACCTCCTCTGTGTTGTCACAAAATTGGATCATCTAGCTCCATGGCATCTCAGACGGAGCACAACAATGTGCTCCCAAGCCTAGATGTGTAGGAGTGTAACACCAGCCCCAAGTGCTCGACTGTCAAGATAGGAAAACTCATGAAGATTCGTGTACAGTGAGGATAGATTAACTGCCCCCCACACAAGTAGTGTTCATCACCAAACCATATGCTCCCAAGAAAGCCCCCATCCAATACTAAAATATTGGCCCCACCGATCTGGTGCAACAAGACTCAATATGATGGTTGCAATAACTAATCGAAAGGCTGACATAAAGAGCCTATAATTCTCTAACTTGATTCGAGCCTTGCAGAAAATAATCTGATGAAGGCCCATAATTTCATATTAGGCCTTCCTCCCAGCTTCTATGACATATATCACTCGCTCTCCATGGATGGGAGATCTGTGGATCCGCCACACGTCCTCTAGTGTGATCGTGGCCTCACCTATCGAGAGGTGGAAAGAGGATGTCTCATTGTGCCATCTCTCAGTGACTGTTATCAGCATGCCCAGGTGTGTTTGAATGGGTGATGCATATGCAATGTACCAAATTCTGATCCGCCTTGGGTGCTCTTATTGTTGCTTAGTCAGATCATCCAAAATGCTGAAAAGGTCTTAAGACCTATGCTTGTGTGAGTAAATTTCCTCACCTCCTCCTACATTAGGAAATCCACCACATTAAAAAATCATAAAAAATCCTAATCTTGGTTTGTCTCGGCATCCCAAAGCAACCTCAACATCTTTGTCTATGGGTGCAGTGTAGTTTGCAAACTCCAAAATGTGCCATTAGGAGTGTTTGAATCTCAAAATTTGTTGCAACATCAAAGTTTGCAAGGGCAGCTCAGTTTAAGAGGAAACCCTCATTTTAAAGAAGAGCTCGATAGTTCACTTTGCATATACGGCTAGGTTTGGAATTTAAACCTTGATTCCAAACTATGTCGTGGTGTCGCTATTTGGAACTGCAACACAATTTGAGGCCGAGCAGTGTCGTTTAAATTTTTTAGTGTTGCAGTTTAAAAATGCTCTCAAAACCTAAGCTTCCTACCTAATAAATGTGCATGTAAATCGAAAAACCAAGTTGGGTTAAGTTGACTCACTGGTGGTCCAGTGCTAGGAAGCCTCTGGTGTGTCCATAATCTGTTGGAAATGTGTAGGGGAAGCTGTCATTGTGCCATCTCTCGAAGGTGTCAAAGCTCAAAGTTGCAAAATCTCTTAAGGCTAAATCTAAAAATGAATTGGAAGTGGCCCCTCAAGGCCTATTTAAGCCTAAAAATTAGGGTTTTTAAACCTCGTTTAGCCATCTTGCTAGGGTTTTGGTCCCTCGATCCCATTTTTGTGTATTCAAGGGCTATTTTTGAACCATTTTTTGCATTTTGTGTCATTTTGGACCTCTTGGAGCCTTTTTGGACCTATCAGGCACCTTGTCCTTTTTTTTCATGAGATCACCCAAAAAGTTGAAATTTTCGTCTGATCTCTTGAGGGGGCAGTATATTGGCATGTTTGGCCCGCTAAGACAGTAGTGGGGGAACTTTGAAAATTTATTTATTTTTGGCTTTTTGATTGAGATAGTTTATTCTTTGAATTAGCATAACAAGTGCACTACTTCAAAGAGGGGAAAAATGTAGACACGTAAAATGTACTAATTGAAGCTACACGCTTGATCCCAATTACTAATACCGTTTCATCCTAAATCATCCCTCGGTCTAACCATTTAATTGAATACCCTTATTTGACTAAATTCATCAATTTTCCTCCCTTAATTAAATAAATCATTTATCTGATTAAGTCATTCTCTCTTGTTAATTAAATTAATCAATCTGATCTAATTAACCATGTATCTCTATTTAATTAAATAATTCATTTTATTTGATTAGATCTCTAAAGTCATCTTATTAAATTAAATAAATTAAAACCTTGTTTGATTTAATCTAACATTCATCTCCTTTAATTAAATAAATAAAAAATCTTTGTTTAATTAATCTCTAAATCACATTCTTCTCATCTTTTTTATTTAAATCAACCTATAAATCTAAATCAATTAGTCACATCATCTAATCCCTCATTAAATTAATTAACCCTTGATTAATTTAATTCTAATCCATGTCCCATCCCCTAGCTTTTTCCACTTGCACATGAAAATACATTTAATTCATTTATTAAATCTCTATTTTCTTTCAACTTGGCATCTTTTAGAGAATATTCCTTCAAATTTGAAATCCTTCCAAGTGGACTTTTTCCTTCCAACAAGACATTTATTCCATCTTATGCATTGAACCAAGTGGCATTTAAGACATTCCTTTTTCCCTCTTACATGTCATTTCACTATTTTCAAATTCCACCTAATTGTATTTATGGGGCATTCATCAAAATGTGCACATCCCTTTCCCATTCACATCTTGATAGGTGGCATTTGGCCATTGGTTGAAAGTTAGTCCCACATTGCTTCATTTTGGGAATTTCTCTATCTTGTCTTTCTATAAATAAGAGGTTTATCTCCTCATTTGATCATCCACAATTTGAGTAAACTTACTATACTCAATTCCATCTTCAAGCATCTCCATCTTCATCCATTTTATCAATTTCATAGCTAGGTTATGCAGATTTTCATAATGGAGCTCCATTGAATCTTCATCAAAGTGCATCACTCATCAACATTGCATCATAGGATTTGGGAAAGGGCCAATTTCCACATCAAATTGGCATCGATTCCCCCATGGGATCAAGAGTTTGCATTGATTAATTAGGACTTCATTACTTTCTCTTTGTGTTCTTCATTTTCTTTCCTATTTTAAGTATTGTTAATGGATTTCATGGGGAATCTTAGTTCTAACTTGCATTCAATCTAATTATGTGTTTGTTTCTCATGTTTATGCAAGTCTAGGATTGGAGTTCTAAAGGTCCTTACTATGTTGTGGCCGACATTGGTTGATTTGCATTGATAATTTTTTATTGATTTGGGTTGATAGTTTGTACACATTTTACATTTTGTTGGGCCGACATGTAGTTTATCTTATCTCTAGTTGCAAATATATATGATCGATATTTTATACCATTTAATGCAAGTGGTGTGTGATGTTTGTGAGTGTTGTGTGCAAATAATGTTCTAATATTTTGAAGGTAGAAGTAAATTGTGAAGAAGAGTAAGCAAAATAAAGTGTTTATGTGCTTAACTAGAATTGTAATCAGACATTAGAATTAGATACTATTTTCTCAGTTCAGAATCTTCTAGATGTAATCTAAATATGACTATAAGATAGTGTGTCTTCCTTTGGGTAGTAAGCATTTTGTATTTGAGTGGTGAGCTCTAGGAAGTGTGCCTGAATGCATGTGCATTCCCTATTTATAATTATTTTATACTTTTAACAAGGTATAATATTGTGGATTAACCTCCACCGTGGTTTTTCCCCTAACAGGGTTTCCACATAAAACAATTTGGTGTTATGTGTGTTTCTAATGTGGTGATTGTTTATGTTCTCATGTTTATATATTATATCTGAGAATAATTTTAATTTGTATAATTTATGTGACAACTGATTCAACCTCCCCCCCTCTCAGTTGTCCTTGTGTTGCCAACAAGGTTCACTTTTTTTTTGCATTTCCAAAGAGGGGGGCTCACTTTGGTAAAAAACAATGTCAACATTCAATCCTTGAATTAGGGTTGTTACGTTATTCATTTTCACATTACAAGGGATAGGAACTTGTTGTAAGGTCGTTTGAAGCATAGTGTGATAGGTAGGTGAATTTTCAAGTAAATCCAATAGGGATATCTTTGTGGGAGTGCTCTTAATTTTCTCGATAAGATCATACTCCCTTAATCGAGGAGCACTAGGCATAATAGAATTGGGAAAAGGTAAGGAGGTTGGGGTTGGTTTATGTGGTTGCAAATTGTTTCTAGTGTTATGTGTATGAGTAATAGTATTATGACTTATTTGCTATGAAAAATTGTTCATAGGTGGGTGATGGTTTATGCTTTCATGTTTATTTATCAGATCTGAGAATAAGTTTAATAAGTATAATTTCTATGACAACTAATTCACCCCCCCTCTTAGTTGTCTTCCCTTTTGTTTCCAACAATTGGTATTATAGTAGGTTCCACAAAAGTAATTTAATAGCTTGAGGTGATTTGGAATGGCGACATATAAGAAGGATGGTCTAAGATTTGATGGAACTAATTATTCTCTATGGAAGACTCAAATGGAGTTTCATCTGAGATGCATTGGTGAATGGTCCTTCTACTACAAGTGAGATTAAGGAAGCCGAGTACAGTATTAGGGCTAAGGAAACATTGTTGAGTGCTCTGACTGATTATGAGATGACAAATGTAATGGAGTTGAAGACTACTTATGAGATCTCGAAAAAATTGGAAACTTTGTATGAAGGTGATACCCATGTGAAGATTGCTAAGCTAAAAATCTTGAAAGGGAAATATGAAATGTTGAGAATGGGTGAAGATGAGAACATCACTTATTTTATGCAAACAGTGAATGAATTTTTGTGTAGTATCAAATGTGTTGGTGGAACATTGGAAGAATTAGAGATTGTTGCTAAAGTGCTCAGATCCTTTCCTATTGCATACAAACACAAAGCTACTGCTATTGAGGAGATCTAGATTGTGATAAATGTAACCAAAGACATGTTGATTGGTAAGCTTACTACTTTGAGTTAAGTGATTTTGGTGAATCTCTTCCTAAGACAAAAGTTGCATCCAAAGCTACTATCTCTAGAAAATATAAGCAAAGATATGATATGGGAGAAATTTTTTCTAGAAAAATGTCCAAGTATGAGGAGTAAATGAGAGAGATTGAAGAGGAAGAGAGAAAACTAGACGAGCTTGAAGCACTTATTGTCAAGAGGGTAACTAGAGGAGAAGGTAAGTGTAAAGGGAAATTGCCTCTTAAATGTTTTTCTTGTAATAAGATAGGTCATTTTGTCTCAAGGTGTCTAGAAAGAGTTCCTAAGCCAAGACCTAACAAGCTTAGATTCCAAAGAAAGTGTTTTTATGTTGTTGATGAAGGTGTGATAGATGATGAATCTGGTAAAGGGAATTTAAGTGAGGATGAATAGGTATTTATTGCTATCAAGGAAAATGATCCAGTACTTACTGAATCTGCTAGTTGCACAAATGTGGAGAAAGCTCTAGCTACTAGAGTTGAAGAAAAAGATGAATGGGTGATTGGAAGTGGATGCTCTCATCAAATGACAGGTGATAAAATTAAATTTGTGAGCTTGGAAAAGTATGATGGTGGCGTTGTAAGATTTGGCGATGACAAAGCTAGTGTAATTCATGGTAGAGGATCCATTTCTTTTGATGGTAAGCATAATACTGATTATGTTCTATATGTAGAAGGTTTGAAGCATAATCTCTTAAGTGTTGGATAGATGGTTGACAAGGGATACAATCTTCAATTCAAGAATGGAAAGTGTATAATATTGAGGAGTTTCGGAAATGTGATTGCATCTAGTACAAAAAAAGGGTAATATCTCACCTAAGTGCTACTAGTAAAATTTGTCTGATTGCTCAAGTTGATGAAAGTTCATTGTGGCATAGGAGAATGTGTCATGTAAAATTTGATAATATTATCAAGATAAGTTCTACTTAGGTAGTGAGAGATCTTCCTAAGTTGATAAAACCTACTAATACTATATGAAAGGAATGCCAGTTAGGAAAGAAAACTAGAGTTTCATTCCGAAGTAAACAACATTGTTCAAATGAAGTGTTGGAGCTTGTGCATATTGACTTGTGTGGTCCTTCTAGAGTCACAAGTTTACAAGGAGATAGGTATTTCATATTACTTATTGATGATTATTCTAGATTAATGTGGGTTACTTTCTTAAGGGAAAAATCTAAAGCTCTAGATAAATTCAAGATTTTTAAGGCTATGGTTGAGATAAAGACAAATCTAAAGATTAAATTTCTGAGATTCAATAGAGGTGGTGAATTCACTTCCGATGAGTTTAATTATTTTTGTGAAGAACATGGGATAAAAAGACAATTATCTACCCTGTAGACCCCTCAAAAAAATGGAGTTGTGGAAAGGAAGAATAGGACAATTCAAGAAGTTTCTAGGACAATTATGTTGGAAGGAAATCTTCCACATATCTACTGGAGAGAAGCTATGAGTACTGTCATTTACACTCTCAATTGGGTACATGTCAAAGGTGATACCAGAAAGACTCCTTATGAGCTATGGTTTGGTCATAAGCCTACTATTAGATACTTCAAAATATTTGGGAGTAAATTCTATATCAAGAGAGATTAAGATATAGGAAAGTTCGATGCTAGAAGTGATGAAGGAATCTTTCTTGGTTATTCTAATAAAAATAAAGCCTACAAGTGCTACAATAAGATATTGAGGAAATTAATTGAAAGTGCTAATTTCAAGGTTGATGAAGACACAGTTAGACCATCCAGAACTTGTGGATATGATTTAGACGATCAAAATGACAATTTACATAAAGGAAAGAAAGTTCAGACTCCAAATCAAGTTCAGATCATTCTGGTGAATCAGGAAAATCAAGAGGAAGGAACTAGTCAAAGTGCAAAAGTGAGATCACAAGAGCCTAAAGTTCAAGAATACCCTAAGACTCCAAGGTATGTAAGATAAATCATTCAAAAGATCATATTATTGGTGATAATAACAAAGGTGTTCAAACTAGGAGAAGAATTGTAGAAGAATATTGTTTGATCTCAAAGACTGTGCCTAATAGTGTCAATGAAACATGCAAAGATGAACATTGGGTGGAAGCAATGAAAGAAGAACTACTGCAAATCGATAATAATGATACATGGATTCTTGTTCCTAGACCTAAGGAAAAAAATTAATTGGAACTAAATGGGTCTTTCAAAACAAATTGAATGAGAAAGGTGAAGTTTTTAGAAATAAAGCAAGACTTGTGTGTAAAGGATATTCTAAGATGGAAGGAATTGAATTTGAAGAAACTTTTGCTCATGTTGCTAGGATTGAAGTTGTGAGACTATTTCTTGCTTATGTTACAAAAACTTCAAGGTTTATCAGATGGATGTCAAGTCAACATTTCTAAATGGTGAACTAGAAGAAGAAGTGTATATTGAGCAACCTTATGGATTTCAACTAACTAATCAGGGAGATATGGTTTGTTAGTTGAAGAAAGCATTATATGGACTTAAGAAATCCCAAAGAGCATGGCATGCCAGATTGGACAATTATTTGTTGAAGCTTGGATTTAATAAAGGTACTGATGATATAATTTTTATTGTAAGATTGATCATGATAAAGTTTTGATTGTTGAAGTCTTTGTTGATGATATCATTTTTGGAGGAGATGATAGTTTTTTCATGAAGTTTTCTAATGGGATGCAAAGTGAGTTTGAGATGTCTATAATTGGACAAATTAAATTATTTTTTGGATTGCAAATTACTCAACTAGATAGAGGGATCTTTATATCTCAGTCCAAGTATGTGAAAGAATTTCTGAAGAAGCTTGGTATGGAAGATTCAAAACTAGTTGGTACACCTATGGTTACTAGATGTAGGTTAACACAAGATGATGATTCTCCTAAAAAAAATTAGACTAGATACAGATCCATGATTGGTGGATTGCTCTATTTGACTCAAACTACACTTGATATCATGAATGTCATATGCATTGTTGCAAGATTTCAAGTTGATCCTAAGGAATCTCATGTGACAGTTGTGAAGAGGATTTTTAGGTACTTGAAGGGGATAGTTGATTTTGGCCTATGGTATCCTTAAGAAGATGACCTTAATTTGAGTGATTTTACTGATGTTGATTGGGAAGGAGATGTAAATAAAAAAAGAGTACTAGTGATGGTGCATTTTTATTGGGAAAGAAGTTGATTTCATGGTTAAGTAAGAAGCAGAATGTCATTTTTTTATCTACTGCAGAGGAAGAATACATTTTTGTTACTAACAATTGTACTCAAGTATTGTGGATGAAGCATATGTTAAAAGATATAAAATTTGTGTATGATGAACCTATTGCTATATTCTATGATAATTGAAGTGCAATTAATATTTCTAAGCATCTGGTGTTGCACTCAAAAACCAAACATATATCTATAAAGTTTCACTTTTTGAGAGAGAAGGTGAGTGAAAAGGAAGTCAAATTGGAGTATGTGCCCACTAAGGAATGGATTAAAGATATCTTTACCAAGCCCTTTCCTAAGGATGCTTTTGAGTATCTTAGAGGGAATCTAGGGGTGGTTACCCCTCCTAATTAGAATTAAGATGCATTGACTTGAATCAGTCCATGCATTTCATAGTCATATCTTGTGATCCAAATTGATGTTGTGGTGGCTGCTACTCAAGGGGAGTAGTTAGATGTTCAAAAATATGGTTCAAAGGTTGTGTGGAGAAAGATAATGTGTATCTTTTTCATTGATTTCAAAGGGGGAGTAGAGTCATGTGAAAAACTATGAAAGAGTTAAGGAGGAAAGAGTCAAAATCTAAGGGGGAGTAAGTGCTAAGAGAAAATTGTATTTATGGTGTTTTTCACATAATGTGTTACCATCAATGCCAAAGGGGGATATTTTTGGATATTGATGATATGTGGTTGTAATTGATGTCAACACTATTGGAATTAATGTATTTAAGGTTATATATGTCAAGGATAGTGAGAAAATTGTAATAAAATAATTTATAGGTTTTTGGTGGTGCAATGAAGTTTAGCATGGTGGATAGCTTAGTATATTAATGATAAGACGTTGTGGATTGAAGGGTTTGTTGAAAAGTATATCTTGTTTATCCACATGAAGTTTTAGAGGTTCCCATATGTATTTGATTGAGTTATGAGTATTTTTGCTCTGATAGTTGTTTTGTTGCTTTAGTTGGTGTTCTTGAAAGAAGATGATGTGATTCTAGTAATTTAAGTTGTTGTGGATTCTTCTATGGTGATTTCTGATTCTTGTGGATATTTCTAGATCATGCTCTATTTGTGTCATTGTTCCACATTGATTGTTGTGTTCATTATTGGTGATTTTCTTTTGTGAGTTTATGTTTTTCATGGTCATGACCGACAAGGTGATTGTAGCATGTTGCAAATATTCAAGGCATAATTTTTTAATGTTTTTCATGTTCAAGACATGGTGTTTTTGGTCCTTACTATGTTTTGGTTGACATTGTTTGGTGTGCATTGATAATTGTTTATTGATTTGGGCTGACAGTTTGTACACATTTTATATTTTGTTGGGCCGACATGTAGTTGATGTTATTCTTAGTCACAGATAAATATGATTGATTGTTTATACCATTTCAAGGCATGGTGTGCAAATAATGTTCTAATATTTCAAAGGAACAAGTAAAGTGTGAAGAAGAGTGAGTAGGAGAAGGTGTTTATGTGCTTAATCGAAACTATAATCAGGCATTAGAAGATGTTATTTTCTCAGTTCAAAATCTTCTAGATGTAATCCAAATCTGACTGTAAGATAGAGAGAATTCCTTTGGGTAGTAAGCCTTTTGTATTTGAGTAGTGAGCTCTAGGCAGTGTGCTTGAATGCATATGCATTCCCCATTTATAATTGTTTTATACTTTTAATAGAGTATAATCTTGTGGATTAACCTCCATCGTGGTTTTTCCTTTAACAGGGTTTCCACGTAAAAAATCTTGGTGTTATGTGTGTTTTTGATGTGTTGATGGTTTATGCTTTCATGTTTATTTATCAGATCTGAGAATAAGTTTAACAAGTACAATTTTTGTGACAATTGATTCATCCCCCCTCTTAGTTGTTTTCCCTTGTGTTTCCATGAAGGATGTTTTATTTGTACAATCCATTTTTAAGAAAATAAAAGCCACATCTTTTGAAATAAAACCTGCTATCATGGAAAAGTGCAATGCAATGACTTAAAATGAATTGGTTGTAAATTAGGGTTTAGAGGCTTGATTTTATAGGAAATTTTCCTAATTTTCCTATTAATTTTATCCCCAAGGCCGACATGGAGGAAAATAAAACTTAAAATCTAAATTTTCCCACTCAAAACTCAAAAATAACCCAAATGGGACTAATTTGCCACTTTGGGCAACTTAGTCCCACCTAGTAGGGACTCATTCACCCAGATGGGCGATATAGACCCAAAGGGCCCCTTTTGCTAGTTGGATTGTTGGGGAATGAATAATTTTAGTTCTTATGTTGATTTCATTGGGTATTTGATCAAATTATTCCTTTCGATACACAATATGGGGGCATAGGGGCTTATTAGTGATGATGTAAAGGTCAATTAGGGATTGGGACACAAAATTCAATGTGAAAGTGTGATTAAATACACTTTTCACCATTAAAAATAGGGTCCACACAATCTAGAGAGGCACAATATCTAATGTGAATGTGTAAAACACATTACAACACTATATTAAAGTTAAGTTTAATTTGCAAGCCTTATAGATTAATGTGATAATGTCATTAAACATATTTTAGAATGTTGAATTAAGGTGAAAATAGGCCCATGAGACTTAAATACTTATTGAAAGTCTAGAAAAGTGTGAAAGTGATTCACAACACTTTACAACACCTTTAAAAGACATTAATAAATGCATTTTCAAGGGTCCAAGACCTAATGTGGACATGTAAAACACCTCACAACACTAAATCAAGGCCTCATTAAGTCTAATTTATCATCAATTATTCCCAAATCAAGTAAGCAAAAAGGTATACTTTTTCTATGTCCACAAATTTGATCAATTATTCCTTTTTGATAACCTTTCTAGCTTAAGGTTAACCCTATTCCTTAGCCTATTTCAACCTACTAGATTTTCCAACCTTCCTTTCCATATAATGGGTCAAACCTCAATGATATAAGTTTCTAAGTATTCTACAAATCATTCAAGATTTGGTTTTCTACTTTTTCCTATTCGGCTACAATAATATATTGTGTATTCATTCAATTGAATGTATCATAGTATGATCATGGTTCACACAACCCTATCATTATTTGATCATTCAAAAATGAGACAACCTTCTCAGTAATACTAGGCAACTATTTTACACATTATATTATTTAGGATTGAAATCCCATAAATCAAAATTGCCAACTAACTTTGGTTACCTTGGTGAGTTTTTCCACCAAAAAATTATGTCAATTCTGTTGACATAGATAGATTAAACTGTCTTGTGTTCAACCACTTCCCCTCTAAAATCTCCAAAGATTACACATGTCCTGCCAATGATAACATATTTTCTTCATTTCCTTGAACACTAGACATTATCTTGCCACATTTTGTGCAACATCTTACTCCTTTTTCCAAATTATAGTGGTTCATCATCTGGCAAGTAACTTTTTCATTCCAATGTCCTAACTCTAACATTAATTTCCTCATTTCATCCCTTGATTCTCCAAAATTATAGGTACATAGGCTCTTTTACATCCCATAATAGTAGATATTATTTGAGTAAGTGAAAACATATTTTCTAGACTCATGCCACATTTAGTTCCCAACTAATAATGGTTAGACAATTTGCAGAGATAAATATCCCTTATCTTAGGACATCCACAACTTGGATTTCTTCCATCCTTGGGTCATTTCCAAAATTGTAAATTTATTTTAAGCTCAATCTATCTTTTCCAATGAGCATCAATACTAATTTTGAAAATTAATTCTCATTCAATCATGTTGGTTTGTAGAAGATATTAGATTTAATTACATACCTAATTACCAAGCACAAACATTTCTCATTAGCTCAAGTGATTCACTTAATCACATAGGTGAGTCTCAACCTCAGTATACCCTAATCCTAGGATAAAGTCATCAATCAATGACTAGTCTAATTAATTTAGCTTAATCTAACCCTATATATTCCAATCAAGACCAAATTTAAAACCCAACCAAGTAAGTTATTCCCAACTTATAGGTATCAATGAGTCATCAAGTACATTTCCCAACCCAATAGGTAAATAATAACCTAAGGCTCCATTCAAGAGTAAGGTATGATCAAGCGATCAATCAAGTAAAGATAATCAATGTGGTTGCATAGCGTCACATCCTAATTTTGCAAGAATGAAAGTGTTGTGGAAAGTTTGCAGGTGTTGTCATTGGTGTGAACTAGTCAATTGGTTATCTACTAGTTGCTATTGGTTGTATATGTTGAGGATATTGAGAAAATTGTAATAAATATATGTTGCATATGTTCAGTGGTTGCTTTGGTTTTTGGTTTGGATTTTCTCATGTGGTTGTGTGGTTTAGATATGTTGTTATTGGTTGTTAATAGATGCTATATCTAGATATTTGGTTGTTGATTCATTGTATAGTGCAAGTTGTTTTCACCAATTGTGAACAATGGTTTTATATGTTTTTGGTTGAGGTCCAAGAGAAATTTTGTTGGTCTATATTTCTCTTTGATGAAGTCTTATGAATTATAGTTCTAGAGTTGTGTTGTCCTGGTTCTATTG
This sequence comes from Sequoia sempervirens, assembly GCA_007258455.2. Lineage (NCBI taxonomy): Eukaryota > Viridiplantae > Streptophyta > Pinopsida > Cupressales > Cupressaceae > Sequoia > Sequoia sempervirens. Next base: position 35,342 of record VDFB02175484.1, read on the forward strand.
AAGATATTTTTGGTAGTTGAAAGATTCGTGTTTAATGGTTCTATGTATTTTACACTAGTTTGGCCGACTTTGTGTGAAATACTACTTTTGAGGATGATGAATCATGTTGGATATTTTTGGTTTTCCCTCATTCTAATTCCACCCTAGGATGTTTTGGTGCTGACCTAATTTGAATTTGGATTTGGATGGTTGACTTTGGATATGTTTCAAAGTTGAAGATGGTATAAATGCAAGATGAGTTAATGATGAAGTGAAGATGCGAGACCGAAGAAGAAGAGCAATAAGAGAAAAGAGAAAGTGAAATTTGATGTGAAATTGATTCTATTCATTAAGTGTGTGTGTGTTGTGAGTTTGGGAGATTGGTGTGAAGCTTAATGTTGAGTTTTTGGATGCAATGAGTAGAAGGTGAACTCTATCATTCATGCAAGTTGATCGAATGATTGTGGTGGAATCCTTTGTTGCATTCGGATTGTAGTCTCTCTTTAACAATTTTTATTTGTCTTATTTGTATCTATGTGGAAGTGATCCCTCCAGGTTGTAGCCCTATTGGACAATGAGTCTATCTCAGGCAGTAAGCCTTTTTGTAATCGGCTTTGATATTCTTTATAGTGTGAGTTAATCCTCACCACGATTTTTCTCTCATTGGGTTTTCTACATAAATCTAGTGTTATTGTGTTTATGCATTGGATTTGAGTTTCTGCATTGAAATTTGATGATTAATCATTTAAGCAGTTTTAAGTATTAGTTTTGGTAATTGAATTAAAGGTTTAATTCTATGACAATTGATTCACCCTCCTCTTAGTTGTCCTATTCAACACCTACCTTATCTTTCATAACGTCTTTATGGCTTTATAGCTAAACCTTATCATCCCTAAGGTTTCCTATCACAGTTAGATAATAGTGCCAAGTCACTTCATGATGTTGAAATATCTCACACTATACACATAGTCTAACTATCCATGAATAGATAAACAACAACTACTTCCCGTATAGGGGCAATAGGAGTAGTAAGAAACTTTCTTTAAGCTGATCCTATTTCATCATTCCTAGTATATAATACCAATGATAGGAAATTCATCCTATTATAGAGTAATCTAGATCTTCCCTTGTTGATCCCATAGGCAATGATCTTTCCTTTCATGATCAAGTTATCTACCTATCCTTTCCTAAGGAATCAATGATAATAGAAATTGATTTTACAATCAAATACATATAAGGTATGGTGTGATAATAGGTCACATTCCTTGACCTTTCCACTATTTTTCTCCAAAAATTCCAATACCTTATCCTTGTGGTCATGATATACATGACTTAATTGACATCATGACTTATGAAAAACTCTAAAGTTCTTCCAAACCTAAAAATATTTTCATGATTTTTGTAATATTCTAATTCTCTTTCCAATATTAGTTTTTTGGAGGAATATCCATACCCACAAAGCCTCTTTTGTTGATGTACCTTTCAACTTAGAGAATTGTATCCTTTCAAATTCATATAGTTTTAATGCATATTGTCACACTATATTCTATTTCTTTTTGGAACCTCTAAACATATTTTGGTTTTCATAAACATGTTGGTGAGTTATACTTAGACTCCAACCAATCTATGTACTACCCAAACCTTTGTTAGCCCAACCTGATTTACTTTTTTAGGTTTCTTTATCACAATCACCTTTCCAAGTGACTTTTTCCCAATACTTGGTAACTTATTCTCATAACCTTTAGAGATACTATAGACATGCAAAATTAGCATCATGCATTCGATTAGCTCACCTTCATCCATTCACCAAGTAAAATAGGATTATTTAATTCATTTTTAGGGTTATTCATTAAATAAATCAAACATCATCCCTTTAATTAAATAAACCTAACTTTATTTAATTAAATCCCCAAATGCATTTTCCATCCTTTTCTGATTTAAATAAATAAAAAATTTAAGTCATAAAAGTCAAAATCATCTAAACATCATTAAGCTAACCTAATCCTAATTAAACTAACCTAAACCACCCATCACATCCCCTAGATAATCCCACTTGCACACATAAATCAATTTATTGATTTATTAAAATTAGCATTTTCACTCAACATGGCATCTTCCCTCAAATTTGAAGTCAAAAGAAAGTTGAAAAGTACATCCAACAAGGCATTTAATAGGTCTTACATGTCTCTTACATGTCCCTTTCCAAAGTCAAACTAAGCATTTACTCTCAATTTCAAATTTGAAATTTCCCCCTCTTGGGCACATTTCCCAAATCTCGCACAATCCTCAACCACTCACAAGATGACAAGTGGCCTCTTTTCATTGGCCTTTTTTTAGTCCCACATTGGTCCATTTTCAACACTCTTAGCATTTTAAAATCTACAAATAGAGATCATCATCCTTGATCAAACCCCCCACAACAATCCACAAATCTCTTGCAAAGTCACTCTCTTAAATTGAGAACTGATTTTTCCCATCTTGGCATTCCATATCATATCTTCAAAAGCAATTTCATCATTTAGATTATCAAAAGGCATTGGGAAAGGTCTATTTTCCAAAATAGCACCAATCCCCCTATGAGATGATGTTTGAGTAAATTAGAAATAGATTTCATGCTTATTTCATTTATAATTTCATGCTAGTTTGGTGATGTTATTGTTTCTTTTGCATTTGCTCAACAATTTCATAGGGAGAGTGATTATCTCATTTGTTCAACATTGACAGATTTGTGCCATATTTGTCAATCTTTGATAAAATGAAAGGTAATTTCCTCTCACATTTTTGCGCCCACCGTGAATATTTTGGGGCTTATAGTAGAAAGCTCTTTTGTAAAGTCTCTAAATTTGTTCCGTTTCAAATGTATGAACATTGATTCAATCAAAAAAAAAATTGTTTTCTTGCGAAGGTAATAAGGAAAATTTTCAAATCACACACAAGTCTCTCTGCCATCAACCATTTCATTTTTTAAATCTTCCTTCATAGTTTGATATTTAGCAACTGCAATAGATCGAGTGGTATCTTTTCCAAATTCCCTCCCTTCTTTATAAAATTTTTAGGTAAATTGCCATTTATTTCCTTGCATGCATTGTTGGTCTTGTCAAGTTCTTGTGGAATCCTAGCTCCAAGGGTAGTTTCACACTCAACCTCTTCAGCATCTGAGATAGACCCATCTGACATATAATTTACATTTTGTGATTGAGATGTATCATCTATGGATGTGTAAAACGTTATTTGATGAAATTCATATTCTATCACGTTCTTTTGGTATCTGACATGAGAATTTTAAAAAAAATTAAAAATTAAAATAATAATAATAATAATAATTGGTCTCATTTCGTAGAATAAACTTATGAGTATTCTAACATTACCGAACCAAATTGTGGTCCAATATTTGCTCAATAAACTTCCTTGTGTGTCAATTGTTTGATAGATCTCACATTCGCTGCACAGGGTACTAAGAATAAAATGTATACACAATACTATGCTAAATGGGATTACTTTTATTGTTTCCATTTTAAGATTGTAGGCATGTGCAGGATACTGCAGCAAAATATGTCTAATTTCCTCTTTGCAAATGGCATGAATAGAATAATCAATGTTCTCTATTCACATTGCTTAACCGTTCAGGTCTCCATTCTAATTACTTAATTCTTTGCAATTGAATTATTGTGCAGTGTATGTTTTATGTAATAAAGGACTGATATCTCCTTGTTTAAAAGCCAATTAAGCAGTGCTATGAGTTTTGGAGGATATAAATTAATTATTGATGTCGAAACAAACTTGCTGACCAAACACCTTCTAGAGTCATCTCCTGCCGACCAAGTGCCGTCTTGAGCCGCCCACGTTTTACTCACCACTGCTCACGTCTCACCAGTCTTCATAAATGCTGCATCTAACACTATGCTACAGTATACCTAGAATTTATTAAGACGTTGGCTATAAATCGAACAACATGAACATGGTTTCTGCAGGGCTTAGTTTTCTGTGTTCTCCAGTGTCTTTTCATCTCTGGTTGCCTGTCCTTTCTCTTTACTGTGTTTAGTCTTTCAGGTATGTGAGTTGGGTTGTTTTTTTTCTAAGCGAGTCTGAGTTCATTGTCCATCTTTCTGTCTTATTTTCCTCGAATAAGCTCATACCATGGCAGTCTCTTTCCTTTTGGATTATATTGTATGAGTATTAGTTGTGTGGACTTAATTATCTGAGTGTAATGTTCGAATAGGCTCAAGCAGTGCGTCTCCTTATTCTTTTGTTTGCTAAGTTAAAATTTTGTGCATCTCCCGAGTGATCTTGATTGTATATAGTATGTGTGTGCTCAAGTAGTCACCTGAAGCACTATCGAACCACCCTTCGACTGTCTATTCTACTCATCATCTGGGTTATCTGTTGGAAGGAAACGAGTGGATAGCAGATTATGCGCAAGAATCAGTATAGATTATGCGCAAGAATCAGTATTCAGAAATTAACGTTCAGAATTATTACTATCAGTATTACCTTGACTGGCAGCGCAGTTGACCAGCCACGAACGCTCCAAATTCAATCTGCTCTATTGTGTTCCTTTCCTCTTGCATTCTAATTTATTTCCATGGTATGAGATCCAGATCAGGGACAGTTCAAATTCAGAGTCTTCTCTGTTTTGAGTTTCTCCTCTACTCCAAATTCAATCTGCTCTATTTTGTGTTTCATTCCTCTTGTGTTTTTAGTTTATTTCAATTTCATCATAATTTTAGACCAGAAAACAACCACACTGTTGTTGTTTGATTGAGTCTCATCATAGAACACTATATTATTGGTTGATCGGACGTGTGGCATACCATGTCCGACTTAGATATGTGGTTATCTTAGGTCTGTGTATATCATGGGCTGCATTATAAGATTTGAAAAAATTACAGGTTTGAAGGATAAGTTATTATTTATATCTGACGGATTAGACGCTCAAAAGATTATATTAATCTTCGCTGCTTGTGAAGAGGTGTAAAGCTGGCGAAGGCACCCTCTCGGCTATGAGTCTACATTGCTTGGATTTGGATTTAACCCTATTTATTTTAACATGCATTATCTGTGCTTGACATTCTTTTGTACAGGAGGACTTTTAGTAGGTTTTCTTAGGTCTACATGGGTGCTGAACATGAGGCAGACACAGTTAGTTAAGGACTCAGCAGAAGAGAAATGGGTTGGAAATGGTGTGGTCTCTCTCTCTCTATGTGAAAATGAACAAGTTTAATCTCTTAGTTATGTTCTTACAAATTAATATCTATAAGACGTCTTTAAAAAAATAAAATTGAACATTGCTGTATAAATGAAATCTGCGTACCAGAATGTGAAATAAAATCTTATAAATCTGCTTACTGAATTTTATCATTTAAAACTAACTTGTTTATGATCTTTTATGGTTTTACTAAGCAATGTTACTTCCTTGTATCTTACGAAACTTGTATCTTAGTAAGCAGCGACTACAGAAATATTTAATCATGATCCAATTTGACTGGAGTCTTAGTTCAACAATATAATGTTTTTTTTTCCTCATTGTGATGACTATAAATTTAATCCAGGTAAGTGATCGACCTTACAACATATATTTTTAATAAGTTAGCTAGACTTTGTGCATATTAGATCAGTCATTATCAAATGGGAATTCAAATTAATTGAAGGAAAAATTAAATTTCTGGTGTTAGTCTAAGTCATTATTCTAGTAAATTTCTTGAGGGGGTTCTGTTTATAGTAATTCAAGGGTGTATAGATACTCATTAGATATACTGCACCTAAATAATATCTTTCAAGTTAAAGTCTGAAAAATTAATCTTTCATTTACCTTGTCCTGTCTGCATAATATAGTCTTTAAACTTATAACATTCTACTAACTAATTTCTGTAGAACTAATGCCTTGTTTCATAATACAATGAATTGTTATCACGATTGTCTAGAATAGAAGAGCAATTAATTTAATACACAAAGTATGTGATATCATTGGGTTATTGATGTTCGAGATAAGATTTAATTAGCTTAATAATTGACTTAGGTGATTCAATAATGATTCAATTTGATTGGCAAACTTCAGGAAACATTACGGTGAGTATTAAAATATCCATTCAAGCCCCAAAGGTAGACCATTTTAATAGCATTAGAGCCCTAGAATGGCTAAAGAAAAAGCCTACAAATTTTCTGCTCTCTATTGGTTCTTGATGCTCTTTTATTCATTATGATTTTGCTGCACTTTTGTCACTAATTTGCTGCACCTTATTTGGACTGTATTGCTGCACTAAGAGTTGATATTTTTGCTCATCAAGAGTTATTGCTACTGTTAAACTCATATTTGCTGCTGTCCTTTTATATAGATGATTGTCATCCCTTTTTGCGTTGTCTTTTTTCCTGTCTTTTGTTACGTTGTATGTGCTGCACTTTTATTTCATTATTTGCTGTCATCTTTTGGACATAATTTTCTGCACTATAATGACCACTATTTCTGCACTTATTATGGCATCTTTGCTGCAATTAACTGGGCATTAATTGCTGCTCTTAACCTTGATATCTCCCCAATAACTTATAAGTTTACTGCCCTCTTTTCATATGAGATTGCTGCCCTCTTTTCATTGTTACTTTGTGAACGAATTTGCTGCTCAAGAGTTGATATAGCTGCTCACTATCCATTTGGTGTGGTAAGGGCTGTCCTCTTTGTATGTCATGCACATTTACAATCATATCAACTTCTAACCCTTTGACTGAAATGATACATAAGACATGAGATGTGTCCATTCCTTGTGCATCATCACTTTAGATAATTTTATCTACCATTATTGAATTTTAGCAAACTCAAGTATAGATGTTTACACCATGTGGTTTATAGGGAATAGATGTTCCAATAGTATTGGAACTAGAATTTATTAAAGAGTTCGGATAAAACATAATATGATTGAATCTTCCCTTCTTTCATTTTATAATAGACTCTATTTTTAAATTCATAAGAATTGTTTGATACTGTAATTTTTAATTAAGTTAAATTTAAGAAGGAATCATATTCCAATAGAATTTAAAAGTGTTATTTGCTTGAGATGTTTAACTATTTCATCTTATCTTAATTGAAGGATTGGATCACCTCACCAAAAGCAGAGGTAACTTATCTCTCTTCTCTCTTTACTACTTGTCATTTAACTTCATGTAAATTCCAAAGGTTACAAATCATGAGGATATAACTCTTAAATTACAGATTGAACAGGAGTTGGAAAAATGATCTTAGTTTTGATAACATAGTATCAGATTAATTGTTTCTTTAAAATACAAGATTTTAAGTCAATTTTGATGGATTATTAGATCCTAATTCTTTTCAATTCAATCTTAGAAATTTATATCCATAAGCTTATGAACACAATCGAAAAGGTGTTGATTAAGTATCTTATCCTTGAGATTTCCATCATTTAATTCTTGATTTCTAGGGTCAATCAATTCAATGGTTATTAAATGTTCTTATTATTAGATGTTTGATATTAAAAACATGACTTTCACCTAATATCATGCTTATGGATAGTGAATCGTTGTTACACCTAAGTGGGTGTCAACCGACGAGGAACTGTCTAGGGAATTTAGTCCTAGAAAGGGTTGAATACCCACTAATTATCAGCTTTAGGGTTTGGGACTATCAATAAGTAATTTAGTTAATGGTACTTCCCTTCTTGCTCGGGGGTTTGGCTAGAGCCCACGTGGCTTCATGATGCCAATACGGTCGGGTGGTGAGCAAGATTTACTCATTGTATGCATCACTGTAAATGTTTGGACCTTTATGTTATTATTCGTTCTTTTTGATGTTGTAGTCAAAGTGATATTTACTTATATTAGAAAGGTGGTTCTTCTATATGGAAAAAATTATTTCAAAAAAAAAAAAATTAGTTGAAATTTTAGGAGTAACTGAGTAGGTAGTTACAAAAAATGTACCATCTATTGCCTGCGCACTGTATTAGTTCTACCTTAACTTTCAGGGTTTTGCGTGCGAGTTGAAGTGGCTTGTGTCTGTGTGTACTCCTTATTTGCCTATTTCCATTACTTTTTCAAGTGGCATTCTTTAGAATAAAATGGAAATGGTGGTTATGACAGGAGAGCAAGGAAACACCAGAAGACAAGAGTTGTTAATCGTTCATTCCTTGTACCACTGGTATTAGAGAAATTTTGCAATTGAAGGCACAGGAAAAATGGTGGAATCCGGTTTTACACCTGCAAATACATTTTCTTGAAATTTTTTTGAAAGCCTTTTCTTAAAAATGCGTTTTATACATATCCTGCAAATATGACACTCCATGAGACCACATCTCTCTGAGGTGCATTTTCAACAGTTAATGTGCCTTGTCTATGCCTTTTGTCTGTGCTTCACAGGATTTTAATTTTGCTGGTTGCATTATTATTGATATTTGTGCATTTCACATAGGTTGTAGGGAAATACTGATGGACGCACTTACCAAATGATTTTCTTGAAATTTTCTTTATGCCTACCATTGGCATTCAGCTTTATGCCCTTCACAAGCTACTTGAAAATCTCTAGCCTAGTCGATTTTATCGAGTACTTGTTTATTTTTAATGGGCAGTAAGGTAAGCTGCCCGGGAGTTGGACCCATCAATAAGCTGAGAAAGATCCATTGTATGTCACATCCAAAATGTTGTGTTAAACATTGGGAGTGGTTCGTATCAACCCATGTCACCAAGCAGCTGTGATTATTGCTTTACTGGTGGATCCCATCGACATCTCCTTGTAGAAGACTAGTCGCGTAGATTACTATCATCTGGCAGGTAGTTGTTTCAAATAAATTTCCAACTATGGCTCGAAACAGTTGGTGACTTTGATAGCCAAGACTTCAATGAATGGAAAAAATGTTAATTGATAGTATATGCTGCAACCCTTTGAGGTATTCAAAGTTGGAACAGATTTCTTGTGCACAGGGTTTTTGATTTTTTTTCCTTTTTGTGGTTGCTATTACTTATGAGGTTGATCTTTTAGCATTGACTACAACTTTTTTATCTTTAATGGATGTACGTGGACTGAAAAATCTATGGTGTTATGATCTCTTCTTGATTTGTTCCATTAAATGTTCTCTATCTATTTTTATGAAGGAAAGATATGATGTGACTTATAACATTGCGTTAAAGATAGACAGTGAAGAGGAAGATTTAATGTGATTGGTACTAGTGTTTATTGCATCTTGATTTTACTAGTATGATTTGAAAGTCAACGAATGTGGAGATACATATTTGAAGTTGTCTTCTTTAAATGACATTAGTGGAGATTTGAAATTATCATATGTAGTAATGCAAAGACATAGCCTCAATTTTTTATTTTCTCTTAGCTATATGTGGTAAGTAGGCTCCTTTTGAAAAACTTCGATAGCTCTTACTTGTTATTGCAAATTTAGGGAAGGTGGTGGTTCAATTGGCTTTTGGTTGTTTGGGGATTCCAATCCCATTATGGAAAAAGAATGAACAAACATTTAAAGTCTATTGCAGGTTGGAGAATTTTTTTCAAACATTGGAATCAAGCAAAAGTAAAGTGAGATTGGAGTCAAAGAAAATTGAGCGTTCAAATTTTAAGTTGACAAAAGAATTTTTTAATGCTTATTGTGATAACCTAGAGCCTCCATTTACTACTTTAATTTTCTGTTTTAGTCCAACTAGATCATTGTTTTTTTTCAAAGTTGGATTAAAATTGAACACTAGAAACTAACTAAACTTTACTTTTGGGCTAAAATTGAACAAGGGTAGTCTTCACACTCAAGTTTGGTGCTTTAAATGAACTCATCATTTCTTTGAGGCTAAAATGAACAAGTGTCTAAATTGTGTGATATTGTCTTTGATGCAGTGTGTATCCTCTCCCCTTGTGCTTCATGCAATCTAGGGTGCAATAGAAACAATCAAAATGAATTTTATTTCTTTGAGTCACCTTTAGAGGGGCCTACCTAAGAGACACATCTGAAAGGAGAACTCGATGGTGACTCCAACCGTTTTTTCATTTGGGCCAATATATAAATGGATAAGACTAAACTGTCAAGTCCTCATGGTATGTAGGCCTTATCCGTGCAGTGTCTTTCAGAATGGGATACTACTGTAAAACGTATAAGAGTCCCTAGTAGGATTGATTAAATCCTTTAGTGGCTTGCTGGACACTCGCAAGGTGCCATGTCCCCGATGTTGTGTCATTAAGAACCTTGTTTGTAGTTGCCAACCAGTCCATCCAATGATTTTATCAAAGTGGTGCATTGGAACTTAGATTCCAAGAAGTTACTTGCCATGTTCGATCTTGGTTGAAATATAAAGGTTAAGACTTCATTCTTAACATACCTTTATATTTTGTCCTTGGTTGCATATAAAATTGTCTCTTCTACTACGAAGGGCATGAGGCAAGCTCACTAAGAAAAACGTACCAATTGAACTAGGATGTTATATTTCTTGTGAGTTAGTTTGAAAACACAGTGCTTTTATCAAAAACATTTGAAAACCAACATTCAACATAAGTATCAAATCTCAAACCCTTTAGGAGAGGCAAATATCCTTGAAAAAATTCACATGTTATTGCCTGCCCTTGGGATTTGCATCCTTAGAGGCCTCTAAACATTTGGATTTCATCTCAATTTTCTTCTACTAAAGTCAACTTTAGGCAACCTTTGCCTTGATTTCCTCGATTTCCACATAATGCACTTTGTGGGATGAAAGGGAATTAGGACATTGGACATTCAGTTGAAAACCTAATTAAGAGTGTGTTTATGGTAAAAATAATCGATTAAGCAAAGATTGAATCAATTAGGACATTGGACATGTGCTTGGCATCTTTTGGTCATATGGTTTTCATGCAAACATTGGTCTTTTGATTTCAAATTACTCTTAGAGAAAGGCATGTTCTTCACTATCTTGGCCTAGTAAACAAGTCCTTCCTAGGTTCATTTAGGATCAAAATCAAACACTGCATCCATCTCAAAACATTTGTCACCCCATCCCACAAACAACTTTAGAGCTTTGAAAACATCATTCTAGACTTAGGTAGATCATCAAAATCAAAATCACCTCATTTAGTTAGGTGTATGGGAATGCATCCTTTCTCATACATTTAATTGAATTAGCAATCCTTTGAAAAATTTCATCCTAAGATAACCTCTTACATCTTAGGGTTTACAAGTCCATTATCCAAATCCAATCAACAAATCAAAATCAAGCCCTAAGTCTAGCATTTATCCAAAGTTCCTAAGCATTCAACACTCATGTCATTTACACCTTTCATCCTTCATCTTGTCATTAGTCTTAAGAACCTTAGAAGTCACTTTTGCAACAAGGTTAAAACATAAGGAGAACATGGAATACAAACTTGATCCATACATCATGAGTAATCCAAGTCAACTAAGATATATAATCCTTACAACACCGATTGATTATCAACACTCACATCTATACAAACCGTACATGGGATCATTACCTTCGACAAACATCAATGGTACAACAAGTGTGAGTATTTCCAAATCAAAGATTGGAACACATTTCCCAATGGTAAATCTAAATCCAAACCTACAGTCTGTCAACCAAACAATCAAAGCATGACCCTTCAAGTGAACAACGCCATCCCACCAAATCCCTACATGTCAAATGAAAATGTACCAAGTACAAGTTTTCAAAACATGAATCCGTTAGACTTTGAGATGGATACATTTGCAAACCATACAAATATTCCAAACATCAACAATGGTCAATTTCAACCTATCATGCCAAATTTGTGTGTCATCCCAAATGAGAACATTTTCCAACATCAAACACAAGTACACACTCCAAATCTCGCGAAGCAAAAGCCAAATCCATTTTGTATTAAAGGGGAGTCAAGATCGAAATCAAGATCAAATTTGGAAAGATCAAATTTCTGCACTTACCAAAATAGTTGAGTCATTACGCCAAGAGACATCTCCACCACCATCACCCATATCAACATCATTCCTTGGTTTAGGGCTTCCCCTTTACCTAGCACTAATCACTCCATCCAAATCAATCCACCTAACACCAATCAATCCATCACATCAAATCCTTTGAATATACTATCGACATCACACCAATAGATGGTATCTAATCAAATGAAAACATCAATCCTGACAAATTAAAATATGGTCTC
>VDFB02175486.1:0-14725 GCA_007258455.2 Sequoia sempervirens
TGCTTACTCCAAGCACTAGCTATCACCCACAAATGGATGGTCAAACGGAGATTGTGAACAAATGGTTGGAGGGCTATCTCAGGAATTATGTCTCGGAGCAGCAAAAAGCATGGGTGAAATGGCTCCACTTGGGAGAATACTGCTACAACACCTCTTTCCACATGTCAATAAAGATGTCTCCATTCATGGCACTCTATGGTTACGAGGCCCCAAGCTTTGCTGATTTGGTGTTTGGCGATAGCAAAGCTCCTCAAGCCAAGGATTGGTTGTAGCAGAGCCAAGATGTTTTGAAATCCTTGAAGGACAACCTTCAAATGGCACAAAATCAGCAGAAGATGTACGCTGATCAGCAGCGTGTTGAGCGCAAATTTGAGGTTGGTGACATGGTATATCTTCGGCTTCAGCCTTACAGACAGTCCACACTTAAGAAGAGTGGAGCTGAGAAGCTTAAACCACGCTTCTATGGACCATTCAAAGTTGTTAGGAAGGTTGGAGCAGTGGCTTATGAGTTGGAACTACCTTCGAGTAGTAAGGTCCATAACGTTTTCCATGTGTCTCGCCTCAAAAAGGCACTTGGACACAACGTGGTGGCTTCATCACAGTTACCTCCTTTGGATGAAGAAGGGCAGTTGACCTTGGTTCCAGAACAGATTATTGATTCCAGAGAGCGTTCATTGAGGAGGAGGACAATCAAAGAGTATTTGGTAAAGTGGAGGAATTTACCATTGGAAGATGCTACTTGGGAGAATGAGGAGATTCTACAGCATCCAGACTTGCGATTGCTTGAGGGCAAGCAATCTTGGGGAGGGCGGACTGTAATGTCCCCTCTCGGCGATTGTTTCAATGGACCATTGGCCTATATTTCTGAGACCAGAGGTCGCAGGTGGATGGTGAAATTAGGGTTTCAAATTTGAGGTGGTTGGGTTACCGGGAGCTCTTGGAATTCTATCATGGATTCTTCTGGTTTCAGAGAGCTTCTCGCGGTGTGTTCGGGCTAAGTATTTCGGCAACTTTATGACTTAATTATTTTAGCAAGTTCTATTTTGGCAGCTGGACAATTTGTCTCGCCTCGCTTGACCTCTTCTTCAAGAGTTTCAACAGCACTCAATTTTGGCCTTAAGATTTTTCTTGAGATAAGCATTTTCGCTATAATATTATTATTTTAATATTATACCCCTGCTCTAGCAAAGATAACTTAAGTTGTTTTTAAAAAAGGGGAACTTTGAGGGTCAAGGCATCATGGAGGGATAAGTATTATCTTTTAAATGTCAAATATTGTGATTAAGGAAGTGGACGCCTATTTGTGAGATTTGATTTTATTTTAAAAGTGAAATATTTCAAAGGAGAAAAAGGACGCCATTCTTTGGAGGGAAAAGGTGAATTTGAAATTAGGGTTTGGGCGCCCTTTGGAAGCTTCTAGATGTTTCTCACTTGTCTATTTATTCTGGCCTCAGCTCTTCATTTGGGATCTTTTGTCTACTACACCGTTATGCTGCTGAATTATCTTCAGGCACTCACTTCGAGGAAAGCACACCTCCTAGCATGGGCTCATCTTCTTGCTTGAAAGATAGCAACTAGTTGAGAGGTTAGCTTGTATTAGGTTTGAATTGCATTTCCAGTTGAGTAATTGCATTTTGGAGTTCTAGTTTACATTTTCTGTCATATTTGATGTTGCTGAATGTCATTGAGGAATGTAAGAATTGCTCATAGCTCATGAAATAAAAATGCTATCATTCTGGGTATTGAATCTATCAATCTGTTTATGAGGGGCGACCATTCTTGCCAGTTTCCAGATTTTTATTGTGTCTCTTTGATTTTATAAAGGAAATTCGCCCTTGCAGCTGGGCCGTACCATCTTGAGGTACATTGGAGTTTGTGCAAAATAAATAAGGCTTGTTTTGAGTGGTTTAGGGATTGCATCTTGGGCGCCTACATTAGTATAGTAATCTGCATTTGGTCTTTCGTCAATAGGATGTGTTTAGAGTGAGTTATGTGCATTTTAATGGGTTATTATGCTGCTGTTCTGTATTAAATCTGTCAAAAACAGTCATATCAGATTTGAGGAAGTTCATTAGATGTGTGAGGAGTTGATATTCAGTGAGTTTGGGAGTGTGAAAGAGAGTTCTTAATTTGTTATAGCTTTGAAAGGATTCTAATCTTATGATATTGACAGGTTCTCTAATTTATTGTAAGCTGAACAGTAGTACTGTCAGCAATTCTCTCCTCTCATTTTGTATTTACTTGTACTGCCCACTGAATAAGTGGAAGAGGTTGGCTTGCCTACTTCTTGGCATTGTGTAATTTCAAGTTCCCCATATGGTCGCCCTATCCTCACGATTGAGTAGCACATACTTTGAAGTTGAGCTAATTTTCAAGATTGCATTAGATAGGGATCTCTCCGGACCTAATGCCTGGCTCGCTCACCGGCGATCTCGTTGAGTTCTTATTCAAGATTTTCCTTTGAGATCCTCCGACCAGTTCACCTTGCCCACATCGATCCCGTGTACATTCTCAAGTTAGAGTTACTTCCTCGGTGATTGTTTTGGTTTATGCTAACCTTAACGTGCATGTTGTATCGTAATCATTTGAAAATCAAAAAAATTTGTCCGTTCATTACATGGGAAGTTCAATGTCATCATATTTTTTCTAAATTATTATTTTTTTAATTTTTTAACTTTTATTTATATTAAAAAAAAATGGCGTCTACAAGTACCCCCGTCTCCTATTTTAAAAAAATAGCCGTACCGATACTGTACTAGTCTCCCGTACTAGTACCAGTCTCCTAGCAACTATGCCAATTAGTTGTGCTTCACTAAGTGGATGAAGGAGTATGTATTGCAATTCTACTCAAATGAAGAGGAATTAGCTCTTATCGAGACAAAGTTAGAGAGTTAGAGTTTTAAATTGTAAATCAAATTTAAAACTTGAAAATGATAATTTGAAAAAATAAAAAAAGAATATAGATTTAGAGAGTTTGCATTAAAAATTACAAAATTTTCTTGTGATAAAATGTTGATTGCAAGAGTTTGTAACTTTGTAGGTGTGGCAACTTATGGCCATTGAGGTATCACCAAGAGTGAGCATACTTCCTATACTTGTCTTAGAGAGTGGAAACTCTTTAACCATTAAATGCTACAAAATCAACAAATTTATTCATAACTACATCTTCTATAATAGGATTAGGGAAGAGTTTAGCAAATGCTTGCTTGTACCCTTTGTTGACTTCTATATCTTTGTATGGTGGCACCCTTGTTAGAAAAGAAAGAATCTCATTGGTGTAATATTTAGGAGTTAATGCAAGGCAAGTAGATGTGATGGGTTTGTCATTTTGTTCCACTACTCAACACAAATTGTTTGCACATTTTTAAAGTTTCTTGAGGATTTTGCTCTTTTCATTCATGATGAATTTCATTTTCTCGATCATTGAATCAATGCCATTTTATACCACTCTCAAACATGGCTTATTCATGTCAATAAAATGGATCATACTCATGGTGTGTTGGTGAAACTAAAAAGATATTAGAATGTCACCTAAGAATTATTTGCTTTACATTTATTGCCCTCTCAATGTTGGATTGCTTCTATAAAGACTAAAGTTATTTGATGGCCATGCTAGAAAATGCCTCCCACACCTTCACAAGTTGTTTCAATACAAGTATGTTGGAGGTGAATTAGGTCTTAGCAACTTATTTGAAAATAAAAAATTGAAAAAATAAAAACAAAAATGAAAACCCATTTAATTTTTTTAAAAATAAATTACTAAAGTGAAACATAAAATTTAAAAATTGTATAGTTCAATTCATAGTAACGAGACTCGGACTCGGCTCAGACTCGGCGAGGGCGACTCGGCGCGCGACTCGGCGACTCGGGACTCGGGCTCGCGGCAAAATGAAAAAAAGTTGAAAAAACCCTAGAAATTTTGAGATTTTTAAGGATTTAAAACTTGTTTCAAGCACCCTTTATTGAATACAACACAAATAAAAGCAAATTTGATCACATGCACAAGTATACAACGATCACATAAGTATAAAGTACACAAATTGTAGTTGCGCTGTTGAAGGAAATAGCATACTTAGATATATAAAATTAGTCAAATGTATACAAAACTCATGGAATATGAAATCCATGACATCAAATGTTCCATACATATATGAAATATCAAAAGTAAAACAATAGCTATAAGTCTATGACTCTATGCCCTATGGCATAGTGGAGCCAGCATCCTTCCTACGAAGGCGTCTAAGGGTCCTAGATGATGTTGCAGCTGCAGCCATAGTCTCTGCCTGTGTCTGACTCTCCATGCCACTCTCACCGACAACAGCTATGTCTCCTCGTGCTCTAGCCTCCTCCTCAGCCATGGCTACTACCTCGGCCTCTCTCTCTGCCTGGTCCACCCAATCAAGGTCCTCGTCACTAAAGACTGCATCTGTAGCCTCAGTGATCCACTCAGACTGTGGATCAACCTCCTCTAGACTGATCGGGGTTTTGTCGTATCAAAAGCTTGTATCTCGAATGGCTTAGCCGAACATATACCAAGTCATTCATCCTCTCCACTGTCAATCTATTGTGCTTCTTGGAGTGTATGTGCTCAAACATACTCCAATTGCGCTCACAACCAGATGAATTGCATGGCTGGCTCAATATACGAATGGCAATATTTTGCAGGATCGGTGTATCAGAACCAAACATATGCCACCAACTATCTGAGATGAGAAAAAGAAACAAAATCAATCTCATTTCAAGTTTCAAGTTCAAGTTCAACATTTAATAATAAATTATAATATAAAAAAAGATGAAAAATTATGCTCTAACATATTTTTACTTGGCAGTAATGTTGTCCTATTATCTTTGCACATTGGACGTGCAAAGAAGTCTCCTTGTGCCTTAGTGAAGGCATCTATCTCTTGCACCATCTGTGTAGTAACAGCGGGCAACATCCGCTTCACGTCGCAGAGCCCACTAAGAATTTCTCTATTTGCACGGAGATCACGGCGGAATTGGAAGGCCAAATTTAGGAAACATGCGGCTGCATGGATGGGCCTATGAAGTTGGTTTTGCCATCTCCTATCAATGATATCCCAAATGGGATGATACTTCTCCTCAACTCCACCATAGATTGATCTAATGGCCTCTTTGGCCCTATCCATGCCCTCATATATGTAGCCCATTGCGGGCTTCTCCCCATCTGCAACTCGTAGAACTAGCAAGGGCTCAATAAATTGCAAAGTGCAAACATGTTTCACAAATAAGTGTGAACTAAAATAAACAAATAAAAGTAATATATGATTAAAAATTAAACATAATAAAGAATTTCACAATTCGGCCCATTGTTCAAAACCCTTGCTCATAAAAAATGCAATCAGCCACAGTAATCCTTGCAGTGCTTGTAGAAAAGGATGAGGAAGACCACTCCTCACTAGTAAACATGCGCCTTAAAGCTGCCTTTGACTGAATGAAGGATTGCAACATGATAAAAATTGTTGCAAACCTAGTGATGCCAAGATGAGACAACTCCCTCAACCCCGTGCAGTATTGCCTCACATAAGGTTAAGCACCCATGTGATTGCATACAAATTTGCATGTTTACACATATTTTGATCCATGGGAGCTACAAGATCCCTCCAACATGAGGTCAATGCAATGGGCGGCACATGGGAGTCCAAAATATAGTAGGGTGCCTCTCAATTCACCAACATAATTCTGTTGCATTATTCTGTCACCACTATGACTACATTCTCCCCACATCAGCTATCACCTCTATAGCCTCACACAGTGCATGTTTTTGACCAAGGTAAGCATCAATGGATTCTCAAGACGTGTCACCCTAAAAATAAGCAAACCACTATTCAATAAATTAAAAAACATAAATCAGCCATATTAAATTATTAATCACTAAATAAAATTCAAATTCCAATGCATTGAAGGAAGTACAATTACCTCCTGAGGAAACTAGGAAATTAAGCAACGTCCTATTTCTCCTATCAGTCCAACCATCAGTCATGATGGTGCAACCAATCATGCTCCACTGCTTGCGTTGCTCCTCTAATTGTGCTTTCACATCTGCCACCTTTTGAGTCAAAAGTGGGCCCTTTAATTCATCTTCACTAGGGGCTTTGAACCCCGCCCCACATATGGTTATGACATCAACCATGTTTTGCCAGAAAGGTGACCTAAAACATGTCATAAATAAATTAATAAGTTACATAAGTATTGTAAATGAGATATTTAGATTCTAAAATTTAAATATAAATTTTAAAACAATTAAACCAAAAAGAATTACCTCGGTACATGGAAGGGAATGGTGCAAGAAATTAAAAAGTCTCAAGAATTGTTCTTTTGTCAGATTCATAGTAAAGGCCCTTGTTCCAACCCATGCTTCAAGCTGCTGGGAACCGTGAGAAGGCAGCTGTAACATGAGTCCACCCTAGATTTCTATGCACTCTAGGGTCAATGCTAATACCTGCCATTACCACTAGCAGCCAACACTAGAGTAATGACAGGCATAGCTGATGTAGAAACAAAAGTACTACTACAAGCACTAGCACTAGGATGGTATGGAGGCATGGAAGAAGCATCTCCAACAACACCAAGTCCCTGTCCAACTCCAACACTCACCAACTTCTGCTTCTGCTTTTGTTTCTTTTTCATTTCTTTTTACATTTCAAAAGTTTCTAATTGCACCTGCACTTCACGAACAACCTCAGGAGGTGCTCTAGTGCAACCCACCATCATGGGCTGCATGGCAAAATGGTATTTTAATTCCATTTGTACTCATGATATATTGTTTTGCAGTAGAAACATTTGGCATCTCCTCTTTTCATTCCGGGAAATATTTCAGCATGTTTCCAAGTAGGGTCTTTTCTGACTGGGGTTTGAGACATTGTGAAAATAATAATATGGTTTGATTTGCAAATGAATGTGGCTGCAAAAGTAGGGTTTCTAAAATTATTTAAGTTGCAAGTAGGGTTTGTAAAAAAAATATGCAAACTCAAAAAACAATGATTTTACAAATTACAATGAATTATTTGTTAAAAACACAAAATATCAATTAAAATCAAACTTTTAATTTAGATTTGGCTTGGAATGCAATGCAAACTCCTCCCAATCACATTGGTAATGAGCTCTCAATGCACCTCCTGCTGGTATGAAGCTCCCCAAATGATATGACCCTGGATTTGTCTTCAACAACTTGCTGGTTGCCCTCTCTTCTCCTCCTATTTTTCTTCACAACTCTCTCTTCTCCTCCTATTTTGCCAAATGAATGAAATGAGGTTGCTTTTAGGGCTATGAGTTAAGAGTAAGTAAAAAAAAAATATAAAAACTTTAAAAGCTTTTTTTTGGCCTTTTGGCTATCACTGCTGCTGCCTGTGGGTCGTGATCTCTCCGGACATGCTGCCGGGATGGGCCCCATTCAAGCAATGAAGGCCTCAGACACTGGGTCGTATGAAGGCAGACTTCACGGCCCCAAGCTCCCAAGCAGTCTCTAGACTATGGTTCACTACCTTTAGCAGTTCCAATTGTGGCGGGAATGATCTTAAAAATGGCCTGCAACATGTGGTGGTTTGTGATCAAAATTTGGATCTCTTTGGCTTGAACAAAGACTAGTTTGATTTAATCTATTTTTTTGTCCAATTGTGTAGTATGAGGTTGAGAGAGTGGACAACACAAGGTGTCCAAAATAGATGTGAATATTGTGCCTCAACCAACATACTAGCTGCTTTGCAACACTTTGCATTGTCTATTATGACTTGGAGAACATTTTGAGAATCCACTTTTTTAATGCGCTAGGATTTCAGCAATAAATTGTGCATCCTTCATTTGCCTCTAATTCATGACTTTTAAAAACATTGCCCCCTTGGAGCACAATGCAAACATATTGATGAATGGCCAATTTCTAGCATCCTTACATTGATTGAAAATGGACACTGTTGTATGTTTTTGTGAATGCCAATAGGATCCAATGAAATTTCTATATTTTTAATTCCCTTTGATAATGAGGTGTTGCACACCTCACAACTTGGGCTTGTGTACCCTTTTGGAGCATTTTTTTTCCTTTTTTCACCATATGTTGCCAATATGGCGACTGAACGACATTGAAAGACAAATCATTTACATAGAAACATCTTGCATTGGTTTGATGAACAATCTCACTAGTGTCATTTTGAAACTCTCTCTCTAATGACTCCTTCACTCTTTAGATTATGGGGCTCTTTTTTATTTTTGCCCCAAAATGGGTGGCTCTGTACCACAACTTCAAGGTTGACACTAGGAGATGGGGAAGCAAGGGGCCTCTATGAACCCCTTTGTTCTAAGGATAACTTTTGCGTTTGCATCCTCTAATATATTTTGCTATATTATGAGTTAGGGTAGGTACACTGTTTCTTTTGTGAACAAGCTTTGATTTGCATGCCAAGAATGCCACACAAATGGGCTTTCACTCAATTACATGAGTTTGAATACCTCTAATCACACCCACTGCGTATTCAAGCATATGTCCCACTACTTGGAATCTATTCTATCATTTCTGCATGCTTCCATAAAGTTGAACTTGGGTTGATTTTGAAGTGGGGTTGGCTCAATGAAGTTAGAATTGGTTGCCATTCTAATCACTAAAGCAACAAATTTGGAAAACAAACATTGTAAAACAAGTTTTAGAATTCAAATAGATAAAAAGTTGAAATAAAAAAAATATATCCTAAAAGGCTAAATCATTTAATGATTTCAAATTTTAAACTACAAACCTACAAGAATATAAAAGTCAAAACAACACAAATAATTATAGTTACAAATGTACATAGTTCTAAGCTATTTTGTTTTTGCCATTTTGGTTTCAAAATGAGGTATCTAAGTAGTTAAAGGCTAAATCTTTTGGGATTATTTGTTTAACAAAATGCATCAAAGAAATATAGGCTTTGTAACTTGCAAATTGTAGTCATCGAACCACATCTCTAATTTATTCGTCTTACAACTTGATAACTGTAGAGCTTTGCTCTCCATTTGCCCTTTCAAGATGATAATTTGATTGCCTTAGTTCAAGAATACTTTGGCATTATGTTCATGGCATTAGCATTATTCGCCGGAAAATAGTGGAATTTTCCAGTATTCTATAGGCTAGTTTCAAACATTTTTTGGGTCACAACATTGGCTTCAACCCACATCGTTGATTGATTCATAAATCAATGGCTGGCGCAATTAGAAAGGGTTGTTAGTCTAATACATTCTTTTTGTAGTGCCATTGGTTAAAAAGATGATGCATAAGTTTGGGCAGGTCCCATGGTGGCACAACTATAAAAGGAGATCATTGGCAAGATGGATCCATCGATTGCATAGAGGAGATATCTAATGGTTGGCACAAGTTTTGAAGATTGTTAGACTAACAACTTAAAGTTGTGCTATCAGGTAAAAGGTGAGTGAGTCAGTTGAGTTGGTGGGCCTTGTAATATTTCATAAGTTTTGTGTAGATTGTTGGAAAGAATAAAAGGCATATGTTAGTTTGGACATGTGTTGTAGCAATGCTCCTTTTGAACAATGCCTAGATTGACACAATTTCCTAAAAGCGCCATTGGTTGAAGGATGACATGGTAGAGAAAGTGGGTCCTAGTTTTAAGAAAGGTAAAAGGATACAAGTTAAAGCAATGAAGTTTTGGAACTGCTGATTTCATTTTGATTAATGATGTGCATATCATTTCAAAGGTGACTGTCTAACAAACATTTCTTGTGGTGCCATTGGCCAAATGACTACATGTCAACACGTGGTGGAGCTTGCATCAATGTCAAAAGACCTTTGAGAAGTTTTGTCATGCAAAGAACATGTGTGTTGATGCTTCTTAGAAATGATTACTAATTTGATAGCTCAAGGTTGTCGCACTCTTGGTTAAAAGCTAATGGAGTATAATAGGTGGACCAATTAGATTTTTTTTGCATGATGAAAGCAAATATGACTAAGAGTGGAATAAAAGCTTGGAGAAAGGACATGTTGGACTTTGCCCTAGATTGTGATTTAGAAAGCCAACTTTAACTCTAATTGCATGGATTTTTCATTTTATTTCTTTAATGTTTTTCAAACCATTGTAGCTTTCTTGCATTGGGTGTGATAGTATAAGTACGTAGTTTGTGTTCTTTGTAAGGGGTTAGATATTATTATCTTTTAGTTTCTGTAGAGAAAAACACTTAACTTTTTTGGTAATTGGGCCTTTAAGGCAAGGGATTGTTCTTTCAAAATTCAATGAATTGACCTTTATGAGACAATGCTAATCAGCCTTTCGCATTGTTTATTATCGAATTATTTTGCCCTTAAATGCCTTAGTTTATTTATATGAAATTCTACAATTTTGATATTGAAAGCATGCAAGATTATGCCCTTTTACTTTCATTTAAAATTGTTAGTTTTAAGTAAAAAGAGCTTTGTGCAAGATATTAAGTGGTAAAAATCTTTCTTAGTGAACTACCTAGTATTATAGTTAAAATTCAAGTAGATTTTTTCCCTTTTCCTTATAAATAGATTGAGATATTTGAAAATCATAAGTGCCGATGTCTTAATCTAGAGGTTATCTTGTAAATAAGTCCTATGTTTGCAAGATTTTCCATGTTGGTACAAAGGTGGATCAAAATAGAAGTATTGATTATCAATAGTTTTGGCATGCCCGGTGGGACCCAATTTTTTTAGAGTAATCTGTAGAGCCTCTATTTTACTCCTATCTATATGAGGAGACCTATCATTAGATTATTCTCAACCAATCACCTTTATCTCCCAGTTCCACCTTTGGTTGTTCCTTCAAGGAGAAGAATTATCAATCTAAATCTTTCATTATCTCTGCTATCACCTCCATCAATGGTAGCTTAAGGAGGCCATCAAAATATTCTCAATTGGAATAGTGGAGTCCCCTAATTCCTCTTATCCCTCCAACTACATGGGATCCAATTTCAACTAATGCTTTGAAGGCTTTATTGAAGTTCATTGGAGAAGATTTCAAGATCCTTGTTGAGCATCTTCAAGATGTTGCAAACATATGTATTGTAAATATGTTACCAAACAAAATATAGCATTAAGATTGCTTGTGGCGTCCTTTAAAGGGAAAGTGCTAGATTGGTATTGATCATTGGCACCAAATTCTATCAATTCATGGGACCAACTGGGAGATGCTTTTTTAAAGAGATTCAAGGTAAAGGGACTGGGAGACCTTCTTTCTTACAACAACTAATCACCATAAAGAGAGCTCCACACGAAACTATTATCAATTTCAACTCTAGATTCTAGGAAACTTGGGAGAGAATGCCTATTATAGTATGCCTTGTAGGGGAAATGGCATTAGGCTTTCAATTTAGACATATTAGTAACGATTTAATCATTAGGTGGTTAGAACCTCCCAATGACTTATGAGTTAGCAGTTCGAGCAAAAAATAGCCTCATTGATGTAGGGAAATTTCCTCCTAGGCTCCGTATGCTAATGTTTTTGGAATTCTCACTTCCAATACAAGAAGAACCAATGAAGGTTAATCATCCTTTGTCAAACGGACATTAGGCTCCTCCTTCAATGTATGTGTATCCATCTATATAGGCTCCAATACCTAAGGCTTCAATTGGCTCAGATGACCCTAGAAATGGACAATATGAAGAATATGTTGCCAAACTTTTCAAAGGAGATCATCAACTTCAAAAGACAACAAGTAGCCTATCCTAGGTCCGTATATCAGCAAAATCAAGGTCAAAGGCCACAATTTTAGGGTAATAGATACTAGAATCAATTAGTTTGGGGAAAAACTTCAGCCTAGGCACCTAATCAAATTGTACCAGTTCCAACACCCTTACAACAAATTTTGCCTAATCTAGTAAGGGATTTGATTCTAGGATAAAGGCACTTTCCATGTAATTATGCACAACCTTCTAGAGTTTGCGCAAGAGGGAATTTACAACAAAAGGTTGTTGAGCAAAGACAAGTTGTCGCCAATATGGGAACAATCTTGCTTGAGACATTGTATCAATCAACAAGAGTTCATAATGCAATTTTGATAGCTCAAATGTAGGAAATGTCTTTAGAATAAGAAGAAGAAATAGTTTGTGAGCAAGCATTATTCTCATAGACAAAAGAAGAGTATCTTTTCCAATGACTCAACTACAACTAAGTCTCCTCAAGTCTAGTATAATTACTACACCATATCCAAAAGAAGATTGATAGAGAGCCAATCCCGAAAGTTCGCTAGTAGACAATACAAAAAATTGTGGGGAATCCAAACTACCACCACATGGCTCCTAAGCAAGGGATGATTCATCCCAACCAGCAGTTGGACATTGCGAAAGCACCAATTGTAGGAATATCAAATATGGTACCAAAGAGACCAAGATATCAGAATAATCTAACTTATATTTCAAGACTTCAAATAGTTGTTCCCCTCAATGTAGTAGAACAACTCAAGAAAATGATACCGAGTGCATTATTGTGGGACATTCTTTCTATCCCAAAACAAAAGCATTTACTTCAAGAAGCTTTGAAGGCACCAAAGGATCTAGCTAGGGTGGTATCCTAGGTTGTTAAACCTAGAGAAGGGATATCAGAATCAAAAGAAACTATATTGGTCAATCGGTCTGTTGCTCTTCTAAATGCTAGTATAGGGGCAAGTCAAACCCTATGCCTTTTTATTTAACTTTGATTATTGGAAAGAAGTTATTACATAATTCCATGGTTGATTATGGTACAAGCATTACCATTATGCCTAAGAAAATCCTTGATGCTATGGGATTGACTTATGAGCATATTGAAAAGGGTATCATGTAGTTGGATGGGAAAAGGGTCCAAACTCTCAGGATCATTAAGAATCTTCCTATCACCCTTTATGCATGCCCCAATATTATTGTTTAGCAAGATATAGTAATAATTGATATCCTCTAGTTTTTGGTCTCTATTTGTTTAGAGATTTCACAGCTAAGATAGGAGGTTGCCTCTCTTTGGATTTGTCTCATCTCATTCTTAGAAGTGAATATGGTTCAAAGATGAAGGTTGTGTTAGAATCTATTTATAAAGAACAACTTATCCATGAGGTAATGATAAATTTCAAATCAGCCCACACTATGTTCACAAAAGAAGAAAGGAAAATGTAGAACTCCTTAAGGGAGAAGATGACCATAGCATCCTAACATTTGGTCAATTCTCAGAAGAGTGTACAATTGAGACAACATATTGGGACCCTTTTGGAAACTTTGATTCAATAGGATTAGGAACTTTTGTAATCTCTGATGAAGATCAAATTGTTCTTGAAATAAATGACGCCTTAACAACTAGTTAAAGAAGAAGATAAGGATCTTACAAGGATATGGAAGTTATACTTTGATGGTGCTAGATGTGCTTGCTAATGGGCCAAGAGCAAGAGTGTCTTGTATCTCCAATGGGGAAGAATTTTGAGAACTCTTTGCATCTTGTTCAATTGGACAAAATTACAAATGATGAAACTAAATATGAATCATTGGTCCTTGGCCTTATATTAGCAAAAAAGCTAAATTTTTAGCTACTTCAAATATTTGGAGACTTTGAATTAGTCATTAGGCAAATCAAAGGATGGACTATTGCCAAAAATGTAAGGATGAGGTCATATTGCCATAGGGTTTAGGATCTCTTGGAGAGTTTTCAAGCTTTGAATCTCCAAGTAATTCCAAGAGCATAAAATGTTGAGGTCGATTGAATGACAATGATTGGGTCACAATTTGATCCTACAAAGGACCTTCTGGTCAATAAGGATTTCTTCAAATTGATAATCTGGCCTGCTTTCCTAGATAATCATGCTCATTGGCAAGTATTTGTGAGTGATGTTCAAATCACATTATTTATTCAACAGTCAAGAGAATTCGTAGAACAACTGCAGCCCAAGATAAAGAAAGCTTATGAAGATCAAGTTGTTTAACTTAAATTTAATATATTACTAAAAGGGTTAATCACCTTTGAGAATCTTTTTACTCTTGATGATGTCAAATCAAATAGAAGAAAGTCCAAGGAGACTATGTTGAGATCCAAGTTTTTCCAAGTGAAAGGGTCGAAGTGAGGAAGGTATGTACCCAAAAAGAGGTGGATGTGCTGATTTGTCAATGTAAGAAATATGACAAAGTTATGGCGTGGAATTATGAGGAACTAAAGGGATACAACAAGAATATAATCCAACATACTATCGAACTATCTCCAAACTCAAAACCCATTCGAAAAAAACAAAGATTGGTTAATTTGAAGATAGAACCCTTTGTAAATCAGAAACTCACCAAACTCATTGAGTTAAAGATCATCTTCTTGATCAAACATTCTACTTGGGTATCTAATTTGGAATTGGTCAAAAAGAAGAATAGAGAATTTCGACTTTGTGTTGACATCAATTACTTAAATAAAGCCTCATTAAAATATCAATACCCTCTCATCTCCATGGAGAAAATACTACAAATAGTTGCTGGTTTAGAATGCTTCTCTTTGCTTGATGGTTTTTCAGGTTACAATCAAATTTATGTTAAAGAAAAGGATTAGTATAAGACAACATTTACTACCAAGTGGGGAACTTACATGTATGCCAAAATGCCTTTTGGCTTATCAAATGTAAGAGTGACCTTCTAGAGGGCTATGGATATTGCTTTTAGTTTACTCATCAATAAGATCATTTTATGTACATAGATGATCTTACCATGTTCTCGAAAAATAAAGATCATTTCCCACACTTGGAGCAAGCTTTTCAAAAGTGTTAGGAATTCATAGTC